>PVKS010007525.1:0-72467 GCA_004027875.1 Aplodontia rufa | reverse complement strand
TTAAGACAGAGAAAGCTCTGGGCTTTCAAAATAACCATTGGACAGTCATGAGATGACATAGGTGACAATGATGATATCAGTGTTACAGAGTTGGGTCTTCTGGGAAACGGAGGCAGCATGAGGAACCCCCACCCCCTTCAAACCCTGATCCTTGCAATCAAGTTAGAAAGAGTTCAGACTTGTTGCTCAGAGTAACAGGCATGCATTTTTTGAAGGGGTAGAAAAGGGAAGGGGACACTCCCAAGGGAGAGAGTGGGTCCCAGAGAGGAGAAGGACCATATACTTCTGCACTCCAGTTTTATTGGGGATCCCAGAGAAGTTTCCAGAGAGTCCTGCCTAGGTCCATCTCTTGACTTTTGACTGACAACAAGGTGACATCAGACTTTCAAGTCCTCACTGCCATTGCAACTCTAGATCACCTTGGCCCATGTTGACTGGTTCTAATTGGATTCTTTTTTTTTTTATTTTTATTTTTTATTCAGAAATTTATTTGTTGAACAATCAAATAAGCAACTAATGGAATTATATATATGTGTGTATATATTAAATATATATATATATAAATTCTGAAAATTGAGCAAATACTCTTACAGATTTTATGGTTGGAGGAATCATCCCTATCTCCCTGAATTTCAGGATCTGGTCACAAATGTCTCCCCCTTCAGGGTGACTTGAGTTCCTCTTCTGATGATTTGGGACTGCATTTCTCCTGCAGATACCGTGTAGTTGGCTGAGAAGTGTGACGTGGACTGTTTACTTAAGCCAGAGAGGGTTGTGGGTAAATTGCTTTTTGGGAAAAGAAAGCATGTGGAGGTCAGCACAATGGGACCATTTGATAGAATTATTCTCTTAACCCTGTTGTTCCACCATTCACACCATCTGTCCTCTTCTGGCAGGAATAACTGAACATAGCTGGTAAGTATGCAGAGGAAGTATAATAATCTAAACCATTCCCTGGTCCTTTTCAGAAACCTGCCATTATTACCAGATGTCCACGCAAGGAGTGCACAAACAAAAAAGGACACTTTTTAAGAGAAAGAAGGAAATAGCAACTAGACACACCTCCATCTCCCTTCGTGGTCTTGCCTAATCCCTTAGCTGTGCAGAAGCTCTTATTTTAATAGCATCCCACTTATTGATTGTTGGTATTAATCCGTGCACTACAGGCATCCTGCTAGGGAAGTCAGTGTCAGTGCCTCTATGGTGAAGTATTGATCCTAGTTTTCCTTTTAACAGTTGTATGGCATCTGGTTTTTGATTTTTGTGCAGGGTGAGAGGTAAGGATCTAATTTCTTTTTTCTGCATATGGCTGCCTCATTTTTTCAGTACCATTTGAGGAACAGGCTGTCTTTCCTCCAAGATATATTTTTGTCTCCTTTGTCAAAGAGGCAAAGGGGGGAGATCAGTGGAGATAGAGACTGGGGAGAAAGTAGAGAGGGACACTGGGTAAGGAATGGGTCCAAATTACGCTGTCACAACATGTGTGTGTACGAATGTGTAACAACAAATCCCTTCATTATGTGAGACTATAATGCACCAATAAACAAATTTTTTAAAAAATGAAAGAAAGAAACACCTCCATCTGTGTCAGGAAAGGTTGAACACAGTAATTATTCTATTTGGGGCTCAGGAACTTTCTCCCAGTTTTAGAGTCCTTGAACAGGGAGGTCTGTCCAGGAACTGTGCTGTATCCTGGACAGTGCACAGTGACCTTGAACGTTTCCTTTCTGGTGAAAATTAGCATGCCTTGGACCAAGGACTCAGTTATGTCCACATTAAATTCACAAGCTTTCTGTTAAAATAGACCTTGGAATTGTGACATTCCCATACATTTAATGGCTTTCCTAACAACCAATGCTGCTCACCAAGACTGACATCCTGAATCTTGACCATGGGGTTCTTACCTGTTTTCTAACTTCTGCCTCCCTGCCTTGGGCACAACTGGCTTCCAAGTGCAGCTCTGTCACTCCCCATCTGTGCAGGCTTGGGCAAGCAACAAACTCGGAGAAATTCTAACCCTTGTCTGTGTCCTTGTGACAACTAAATGAAATACTATGGAACACTACATGTGACGCACATAGCACTTGTCACACAGGGAGATTTCTAACGATAGTTGCTGTTTTAGTTAGCTTTGTCATCATTGTGACCAAAAGACCTGACAAGGACAATTTTAGAGGAGGACATTTTTATTTGGGGCTCACAGTTGCAGAGGTCTCAGTCCATAGATGGCTGCTCATCTGGGCCTGATGTGAGACAGAGTATCACGGCAAAGGATGCTGTTCATGGACTTGGGTCAGCTTGGGTGGTGCCCTGCATGCCGGAGACCAGCCTCACTCTGCCCTCCTCCCAGGTATTCCTCTCCATCTATCAACTGCCTGCAGGAGATAGATGACCTTTATCCCAGACCTTCTTCAAATTAGAGACAGGTAAGAAAGACCAGTTTAAAATGGGACCCTGGGAAACAGATAATCCCAAAACTCAGAGTTAACCCATACTGATGATGAATTGGGAGATACCAAGCTAGAGCTCAACCTTCAAAGCTCAATTTGAATTGTAGAATCAGAAAACCAAGAACAGGTGGTTGGTTCTATATGTGCATGTGCATGGCAAGCAATGACAGGTGGTTCTTCACTTTTGCTTAGTATTTTTACTTTTTTTTGTTTTTGACTGAATAACAGCACGAGATGGGACCAGAATTGCTATACATCGAGGGAAATCACATTATTTTAGATTGTAGATATATGTTCACCGCACACACAGTATTTAAGATGCATTGCCTTATACTGCATCTTATTTTCTTGGCTACAGATGGGTTATTTTGGATCTGTGGAAAAAGGGTATATACTCCCCCAGCAAATTAGAGGGGAACTTGTACTATTAGTATTATTCGATCTGGATTTTTCTTACTGCCAAATCAGACTGAAAAACACCTAGGAGCTCCCTTGTATGAGGACTTAGGGTCAAGGGGAAAAAAAGCAGCACCATTGGAAACAGACTTGATCTAGGTGGTCAACAAACTTGGGGTAAAGATGCATGGCCACCTCAGAGAATAATTGTTACCTGTGGTCACATCACCTGGGCACAGGATGGTATGTGGGATTACAGACCTTCTATTTACATGCTAGACTATATTATTTGATTACAAACTGTGCTAGAGCAAATGATTAAAAACATAGCCAGCAATAATAGAATATTAGCCTGTCAAAATCTGGGAGGATTTCAAGGATTGGATTCCCGACTCACTGTTTGGAGGCTGGTTTTCTACTTTAGGTGGATTTAAGAGTTTAGTTGGTGTAATAGGATTTATGCTGGTAGTTTGATACTTCATTCTTGGACCCCATTGCATAGAGATAATGAGTGCCACTATAGAAGCAACTGTGGAAAGAAAAATGACAGCTAAAATTGTGATAGTGTATAAAGAATTAAATCAAGAGCATAACGCTTCATAATTTAAAGATAAGCTTATATAATAAAGCATTAAATGGGGTGTGTAGAAGATCTGGCTAAAAATATATAATGAGGGGGAACTCTCTAAACATAATTTTTAAACACCTCCCTTCCTTGCAGGAGGTGTCTTCTGAGACTCCACGCCACATTTTAGTTTCACCTGGTGAAGGGCTAAGGAATCTCTTTGTTTAAGTTGAGCTCTGAGAGAGTGAAGCCCTTTGACCCTTGCCTTCCTCGCCCTTCCTTGGGGAGCTATTCATCGGGAGGCTGGTTGCAGATTATGTGCTCCTTGTCTTGTTCCATATATGGGATCAATTATAATTGATTTACTCCTGAAGGTATAAATCACTGATTTTCCTGCTCCGTAGGGCTGGGAGGGCGGTGTTATGCCCTGGTCTAAATGCTGCACCATTTATTAAATCTGTTTTCCTGAACACTTCTCCAGTGTCTGAGCCTCCTTTGTCCCATTTCACCCCCACTTTACAAATTCCAGAGGCATGAAACTCTGTAAGTTTCTGCTTTGTGTTTTGTCTTCCATGATCTCAGGCCATTGTCCTCATGCTACTTCTGTCACTACTGTGCTGATGGCCCCTTCCAACCTTCACTCCTTCCCATGCTATCTGCCTAGTCCACTTTTAAATGTGTGCTTTCTATTCAGGAGCTTAGTGCTCTCTCCCTTCTTTCCAAAATCACATGAGGACATCTTTCTTCCTTAAAGTTGAACTCATCCAGGATCGAACTCCTAGGTCTGTGCCAATTTTATCTCAGGCTCTTTCAAAGTGACTTTGTGCCTATTGGAATATCCATTAAAAATGCTGTCTTTGGACAGTTGATGCTTATATATGTATATAGTTTCTGTATAGAATTTGATCGGAAATTTCTGTGTTATCCAGGATAATGTCCTAAGGGTAGAATTCATCCACTAACATACAGCACCGTCAGTGGACATCAGAGCTGCTAGTGGTAGGTAGGTAGGCCAGCAAGTCACCCCCAAAAGACATTGGCTTCAGTTTACCAAAACTTTTTATTATTTTTATTAATTATTTCCATCCCTCTCTGAAAACGCATTCTATAAACATTATTCCCATGGTATTATGACAAGTCAGCTATGTGGCACATGTGTCCATGATATCCAAGAAACTTTCTCAACAGGTCATCACCTCGGCAAATAGTTACACAATCATGTGTGTTTCTGCTGGACAAAGTATTTTGTGTTCAGAAGCCAACATCTACCTGCCAAATGGGGTCCTCAGTAAGAAATACAGTCTGCTAAATGTCAACAAAACCCAGAGCACCATTAGAATCATGCCAAGGGCTTGGGTGTTATCGGCATGTCACTTATATGGCTTCCACTGTATGGAACTTTTACTTATGAATTACTGCTTTGTGCTACATTTTTTCCCTTATAAGCCTTCCACAGTTGAACCAACATATCCCTGATCTCATTATATTATTCTTTAACTTTTTGTTTGCATATTTAGTTTTCTCAGTAGATTGAATAAAGCTGTTTAGCTATTCCAGTAATATTTTGTCACCATTCCACAGCTCTTGGAAGACCATTTACCCATAACACTGCCCAAACTGGGTGTTGGACCAAGAGACCTTGGCCCTCCCCTCATTCAGGATCATAATCCCATCCTTTCTCACTGCCAAGATAAATTAAGCAAATTTTACTGGTATTTTTACAGTTCACTGTGCTGGTAGAACATCTAGATTATCTAACGTCTTTCAGTATTTCATTACAATTTGAGTGGCTACATCAGCTATAGTCCAAAAACAGTGTTAGGCAAAATAGCATCAAATATCTTTACTCTTTTTTTAAATATTTCCCCCATAAGTTCCCAGTGCTTGGTACATCTTTGTTTGCTATCACATTCTCTTCCATCAACACATTTCCCAATTCTGCAACAGTGAAAGTTTTAGCAATTGGACCACAACCACCTTGTGCCTGTCTCCATGATCAGCTGTCCCGACCGGGGTTCTCATTCCCAGGCAGGAGGTGATCCACTCTCAAAATATCTCCTCAGCATCTGTTTTCTTGAACCATTTATGATATCAAATATTGAATTCTCTAACATAAGTCACTAAATTGGAATTATGAAGGTGAAACAATTGATAGGGCTTAATATCTATTAAAAGAAAGATGCAGCAGGAGACTAGGAAAGGAGAACTAAAATTGTGAAGCAAGAGCAAGAAAGTCTTGGGTAACTGGCAGGGAACCCAGAACACACATGCAGACATTGCCTCGCTTGATTACTGGATACACACTGCCCTAGGGATGTGACCTTGTGCCAGCCAACTCTCAGCAGCTGTTATGGTTTGGCTCTGGAATGTGCCACAAAAAGTTCATGTGTTAAAAGCATGGTTCCCAAAGCAGCATGGGTCAAAAGTGAGGCTTTCAGGCAATGATTTGGATCAGGAAGGAGCTGACCTCACCCATTTGGTAGATGGATCCACTGGCAGCTGGACTGTGAGCTGGGTCCTAGTTGGAGAAAGTGTGTCCCCGGGGGCATGCCCCCAAAGGACTGAAATCTCACCAGCCCTTTCTCCCCTCTTATCCCTGCTCTCTCTCCCTCCCTCCCTCTCTCTCTCCCTCTGCTTTCCAGCTGCCATGAGCTGAGAAGCTTTGCTCCAGATCCTTCTACCATGTACCAAGTATGGGCTGACCCTTCTTAAACCATGCTTTGAACTAAATCTTCCCTCCTCCAAGTTGTTCTTGTGGGCTACTTTGGTCACTATGATAAAAGCTGGGTAACAGGGGCTGGAATGGTTGGTTACCGGGCTTGCCTGGCATGCACGAGTACAAGGGTTTGAACCCCGGCACCACCTACACAACAAAGTGTGGGAGCAACGAAAGTCACATGAAAAACTAAATAAAATTGCTCTCCCCTCACTGTCCCTTTCTCTTAAAAAGGGGGGGGGGCACTGGCTAACACACAGCAGAGGAGGCCCTGAAGGTACTGACATCTGGAGGGGTCTGCAGACCTTGCTGGCAGGAGTGGGGTGGCAATCTGCTCCCTGAGCAGAGAATTAGGGCTGCAGCAGTGGGCTCCCAGCTCACCGGTTTACAGAAGTACATCACAGAGGCACCATCGCTCAGCTCTATAGGTGAGCGCTGTCACCCCACGAATCCTTAAAACTGAGTCCTATGAACTCGCATCTAATTCTTCCTGATTTTCAAATAGGAGATAAATGGCTATTTATCTAGGTAACACATTATGAATAGTGAACATCCCTGAACAGAATTTGGCACTAAATTCCTCAACAGTTTCCATCCCCTAATCAATGTATCCTTCACCCTGACCTATACTTAGGAATACGGCTTGGGGTAAAGGAAGGGAAAGGAGAAATAGGTCCGTGGGGGAAAAGCCTAGATTTCCAGGACAGCTGTCAATTGTTAGGCATCACCAGAACACAGAGTCCTCACTTGGGGTACTGTTGTGCACCTTTGAAAAATAAGGCACACTGGGTGCAGTGGCGCATTCCTGTAATCCCAGCAGCTTGAGCGGCTGAGGCAGGAGGATCGGATCCTACGTTCAAAATGAGCCTCAGCAATTTAGCAAGACCCTGTCTCAAAATCAAAAAATTAAAAATGGCTGGGGATGTAACTCAGTGGTTAAGTGCCCCTGGGTTCATATATACACATATAATTATAATTTTACATATGTATAAAATACAAAATAAAAATAAGATAAGAAGTATCAAAATTAAGATAGAGAATGTCATTTGGACTGGCCCTACCCTCTTCCTTCCAACCACTCAGAACATTAAGCTCACTGGTTTTACCCTCTGTCCCCTAATCCTTCTTGTGAACCAGATCCCTTCAGTTGCTGACCTCACTAAACTCACATTAACCAAATTAAGACCATAAAGATGTTTTCTAAAGATGGGCTTCAGTCATAGGTTGTGGCCTGAAAGCCGGGAACCAGCCTTACTAATTTCTCAGTTCTTCTTCCCAAAATTGCTGTAGAGCATGTGAAACACTTGGCCCAGGCTTCTTTCAAATTAAAAACAGATAAGAAATACAGCTCTGGATTGAGGCTCGGGGAAGCACGCGATTTCAGACTGGCATGAGCTGCGGACACATTGCACCGGGATGCCTGTCGGTAAAGTGTCCAAGCCCCACGTTGGAATCAAGAGCATGGCACTGAGGTGGCTCTGGCTTTGTGTTTCCGGTGGTCACAGCGGGACAGGAACTCAGCTGGCCATCATGAAGGGCACTGCCTTTTGTTAGAGCAGCACCCACGTGACGCCCCCTGCGCTGCCACTGCATCCCGGGCATGCGTGGAGTTTCCTTGGTTGATGCCACAGATGGGAAGCGGGCCTCTCTGTGAGCAGGGAGAACACCTTCTCCTGGGGTCCGTTGCCTCTGAGCACCCCGCATCGAAACGTCCAGCTCAGCCGGCGTCTCCTTCCTGGCCTATTTCCTTATTAGCCCATGAGCTCTGCTCCCTGAAACTCAGTCCCTATACTGTTTCCCTTGTCCCTGCTCAGTGGCTTCTTTGCTGTCACCTGCTCTAAGGGAGGGTTCTAGAGGCCCTTTTGACTCCGTTGACGTTGTCTGCAGTCACTGTGACTCTAAGTTGAGCGCCACTACTTTCTAGGTCACATGGCCACTTGTCACCTCCTTGCATGGCCACTGTGGTTGGTCCTGATCCGGGGCTGATGGTGGTATATTTTCAGTTTGCTGGATCCCATTTCAGCTCTGTGCTCAGTCTCTTTTGGTCTTTCAGAAGGGGTTTCAATCTGATTAGGTCAAGTTGCTGTGGCTTCTGGAAGGAGGAGGCAAAGCTGTCTTCCTCCTGGGAAACTCTGACAGCTTCCTGTGTAACTCTGCTGCCTCTCCATTCCATGCCTCCCTCCCACAGCTTCCTCCCTCTGCGCTGGAAGTCCCTGCCCTGCAAGGTCAGATGTCCCAGCTGCAGCAGCAGCATGGAAAGGTTTTCTTTTCGTAGAAACAAGCAAATGCATTGGTGTATTTTACCATCCTGACAAGCTGGGTTCCTGGATGCTTGTTGCCTGGTCTTCTTCATTTAGGATACTTTCCTATTTATTATTTGTACTTTGTCAAGTTTTCAGACCATCTGGACATAAAAGTAAATTACAGCCGGGGCTGTAACTCGGTGGGAGAGTGCTTTCCTGGCATGCAGGAAACCTTGGTTGGGTCCCCAGGACTGCAAAAAGGAAAAAGGAACAGAGTATGTATTTGATGGTGGAAAACTGGGAAATTACAGGAAGGTGATAGATGCCCATATGTATGTATAAATATGTACCTACAAAACGTGAACCCCTGAAGTAGGTCCATCCTTTGGCAGATATAGCTTTGACCTGGAGGAGCTGGAACGGTTGCTCAGTGGTTAGTGCGCTTGCCTGGCATGCACGAGGACCTGAGTTCAAATCCCAGCACCACACACACAGCAAAGTGTCAGAGCCATGAAAGTCACATAAAAAGCTAATAATAAAAATTGGTTCTGTCTCTCTCACCTCTCTCTCACACACATACGCTGTCCCTCTCAAGAAAAAAAAAACAAACAAACAAAAAAAAAAACAAAGAAACAAAAACTCCGGCCTAGAGCAGGTGAATCAGGGTTTAGGAACCTGGCACCTGCTAGTGAAAGCCCTCACCTGGCTTCCTGGCTTCCGCTGACTCCAGCTTCAGGAGGCAGTGGGAAGTTTTCTTTCCCCTCGCTTTTTCTCTTCCCTCCCACTCAGGGTTTCCAGGAGCTCTCCAGGGCACGCAGTTGGATGATTTTGGTGAGGAAGGTGGCCCCTGGCCAGAGTGGACGCTCCTCCCATGGGAAGAGCCTTAAAGTGCTCCTGGCCGGGCCAGCCTGTGCTGGTGGGAAGGCCATTATCTGATGGCTTCAATCTTTTCCCTCAATATTTGATTGTAATACTTGTCATTTGGCATAAGCTATTGCGAAACACTACATTACACAGAAATGCTAAAATGAATATTCATGCCAGAAGGAAAAGAGATTGGAGCTGACCAGCATCAGTGGGTCACAGGTAGGAGAGGGAGAGGGGGAGAGGGGGAGAGATGGAGACGGAGAAAGAGAAAGGCAGAGGGAGGGAGAGGGAAAGGGAGAGATGGAAAGGGGTGGGGGGAGAGGGAGAGAGAAAAAGGCAAAGGGAGGGAGGGGGAGGCAGAGGGAGAAGGAGAGAGAAAGGCAGAGGGAGGGAGAGGGAGAGGAAGAGGCAGAGGGAGAGGGAGAGGAGGAGAGGGAGAAGGAGAGGGGGAGAGATGGAGACACAGAGAGAGGCATAGAGAGAAAGGCAGAGAGACTGAGAGGAAGAAGAGAAGGAGAGAAAGAGAACAAAAGAAAGGCAGAGGAAGAGAGGGAGAAAGGCTTAGAGAAAGACAGAGAGACAGAGGAGGAGAGATGGAGAGACAGAAAGAAGCATAGAGAGACACAGAGACAGAGAGAAAGGCAGAGAGATAAAGAGACAGAGACAGAGGAAGGCAGAGAGAGAGAGAAGCAGAGAGAGATAAAGAGAGACAGAGACAGAGGGAGAGAGGCATAGAGGGAAAGAGAGAAATAGAGAATGGAATTGAAAGAATATATAGCTGATAGATTGATATTCATAGATAGGAGTGATAGGTAGATAATAAATCATATATAGATGAGAAGGTAATTGCTAATGCACACATACCAATGGTAGGTAGATAGTTCGTGAAGTACCACATAAACTAGATATCAGGTAGATGGATAATAGGTGAATCACAGAGGACGACAGATGATTGATAGATTAGAGACAGATTATGGATAGCTGGATTAAATTCCATTTTAATTATGTGCCACTTAAGTTTTTAAAATTACCTTGGTAGGATATTTAAAATACTAAATATAACCAGACTTTTTTCAAATTGTCTCTAAACTTTCTACTAATTATTTTCTTATTTTTATTAGCCTAAAAAAAGTGAAAACAGAGGTTAAGATGAGAAAAGTCAGTCAGAAAACAGGGGCTTTGCCTTTGTGATTCACTTTGAATTTTTTAAAAACTTCCATTAACTTACTGAGTAGCTTTTTTGGTTATTATTTTTTCTTTCTTTACAGTGCTGGGGATGGAACCCAGGGCCTCATGTGTGCCAGGCCAGCACTCTATTGCACCCCTAGCCCAATGGTCATTTATTTCTGAATCCAAATTGAGAAATAGGAATTTTCACTCTTCTAGAAATTAGTTCACTTGTAAAATGGAGAATTTAAGTTACGGAGGTAACAAAAATTTTAAATAAAAATGCATTGCTTTATAAAACTAAGAGTTCAAATGACCAAATTACTGAATATTTTAAATAAATACTCAATTTCGAAACATTTTTAGTGTGTTTTCTCATGAGCTACGTTCAGTTGGTTTGGAAAGCAGCAGAACTTGGTTGCGTGTTATATCTGATGTGAAAAAAATGATAACCTACCCGACATTTAACACTATGCATGAAGAAAGCTGATGTCTACTTTTGGGAGCTTTCTGTACCTCCTTTATCCCAAATCTGCTGTGGGCACTTGTTACTTTGTGTAAGAGAATTGATAGATGTAGTTTTAGCTCAGAGGACCAGGCAGGGAAAATACGAAGTAAATTTCTTTAAAATAATCTTTAAATTTGTTACAGATTTTACATATTTGTACCATTTTTTTCTGAAATCAGTGACCGATCTAATTTAAAACATAGGCAAGTAATTGATCTCACTTACTGTTTGTTATCAATACCTTTTTAACAGATCAAACCGGTAAATGTGCAGGCATTGGAGTTGAAAATGATCACATTTCCGCCAATATTGGATGCCGACCTGATGATCGTGCTATCTGCCAAACGAAACAAGAGCAAAACATACATCTTTCAAGTGCATATGGAATTTCACTCAGAAGGAACACGTCCCAGTGAAGAAAGCCAGCGTTAACACATTTAGCATACAAAACGCTTTCTGATTATAACAGCCTCAAACTAAAAATCAACAACCAAAAGAAACCAAGAAAAACCCCAGACATTTGGAAATTAAACAACACACTGGTAAATAATCAGTGAGAAATTAGAATAGTCTACACTGAATGAAAAACGAAACTGGGAAACCCAGAGCTGAATATCTGGATTAGCCAAGTGAAGCTATCAAAAAAGTCATTTGTGGAGCAAAAGCTTTTCTCCAACTAAGCTGTTTACATTTCCTGGTTTAAAGACAGTGCTTGAAACTCTGATGTTAGTCCTGATCCTCTTGGACCTAACAGAGAAAAGTTAGGAATATTGAAATTTAGGAATATTGAACTTCCTCCGTAGGAACGCACTTTAGAATGTGGTACAGGGGCAGCCAGGCATAAGAGCCTCTGCCCAGCGGGAGCTGGCTGAACTTCAACTCAATGAAAAGACAAAAGGTCAGAGTAGTCACGTGAACTTGGTGTTTGGCAGGGCCAGCTCTGACATCATACCCTCCCTTCTGAAAGCAGTCTTCAGGGGACCTTTCCACCGAAATCAGTTAAAGCAAATTCTGGAGTTCTGCTAGAGACCAGGAAAAAACATGTGAATCATTCTCTCCTAATCACCAGTGGATAAACTTGTGTTCCTAGATTCCGTGCTTCCATTTCCCAAAAGTAAGTTCACCTTTTTTTGTTTTATATTTTGGTTTGTGATTTCTTGTTTGTTTGTTTGTTTGTTTGTCTTGGGGGGTTTCTTTTTCTTTTTTTTTTTCTTATCACAAAATAATAAGATTTTATGAACTGAATACTAAACATCTGTGGAGAAATTATTTTGCAAATGAGCAGGTTATTTTGAAGTGCTATAGTATCTGGGACAATATTAGATAAGCAAAAGAATTAAATTATACTATGAGGTTTTGAAAAGTATGCAATTATTATATTATTCAAGCCAGAATCTGAGAGTAGGAATGGGCTGAGATTGGCTAACAAATTGCAAAAAAAAAAAAAAACTTTAAGTCTCAGGAACTGACTTGTAAGCCTGGTTTGCTTTTGAAGTTATAGTTGCTGACTTTCATTGCACAATAATTTTGTTTTTCTGACTTTGAGACTGTTGACCCAGAACACTTGCAGAAATCTTTTTCTCATCCCTTGCTCTTATTCTCTGGCTATAAGAATTTTAGAAATAGGAGATGCTTTCCAGAACCTTTGACTCTGAATATCCGGAGTTGAATCAGTATGTGAAGCAGGAGCTCTGCCCCATCACAAAGCTGTTTCCAAGGCAGGCTGGGGTTAACAGATCTTCACACTCCTGTAATGTGATCATTTTGCTTTGAATTTTAAAACAGCATCAGAACATAAAACTCAGCCATTCCAACTGGACGCTATTTGCCTTATGCATACTAAGGAATTCGTGTTATTAGTCTTTTTGCAAACTGCAGAACATGTGCCAGTTGGGGAGAGAGAAAGTCACAGTAGTAATTCACAATGGAAGATCTAAGGGGTGGGAGTCAGGGTGACGACTGGGAGCTGCCTAGGGCTCTGGCCGATTCCGTAGGTGGGGGGTTACCACATTGGCATCGCACCCTCCTCTGCTGCCTCCTCTTAGAAGTGCCCACTCTGAGGTCTATGCATGAAGATCGTCTGTGGGGATCCTCAGCATCCTGTCACTGAGCACCCCAACGATGTTGCTTCGTTCTTGAAATTTTCTTTCCTCCTCTTTCTGTGGCGTTTCTGCCCTCTGCTCTCCATCTGCAAGTATTGCTCCCAGCCTCAGTGAACAGCCCCTGTAGTGTCCCTCTGTCATTGCCCTCTGAGCCTGCTGTGACCAATGGGCTTCCCAGGGGAAATGGCCACTGGACTCCTCACCCAAGCTTTGACTAGGAAACAGCACCAACCTGTGCAAGTCCCTGTCTGGTGGCTGGGACACGGGCTTCTGGTGGGCTCACACCCACTCCTCGTCACCATGGACCAGTTCCCAGCATCCATGTGGTATCCATTCCCAACCAACACAGGCTTTGCCGAGAGGGAGGAGACCACTGCTTCAGAAGTCAGGACTTAAGAGCTAACGGGACAGTCTGCACCTCGGAGCTGCTGGCTCTGTGGTCGAATGCCCTGACCCATCCTTCCAAGTCACATTCCGAGAATGCTTTCCAGAATCTCTTTACCTTCTATCATGCAGTTGAGACATTCCCATTCCTCCCACAGGACAGACCTTGCAAAAGCACTTGTGTCCCCCAGTTTGCAGGGGATGTCCAGCAAGTCACATCTGTGTAGCACTGGGTGCTTGGCAGTGCTATTACCTTATGAGGAATTTCACAGCCATGATGCACTAAAACGGTTATTTAAATTCCCCTGCTAAATCACACGCGCGCGCACACACACACACACACTCTCTCATATACACATTCTTCACTCAATATCGAATATTAGAAAGTTGATTTCCTGCTTCTATGAGAGCAAAATTCTGATTGACTGCTGTCGTATTCCCTAAAGGATAAAGCAACATCCACAGAAGAATTCTGCTGCTCTCTGCAGGCGATTTTAGATCAAGTGCATGGAGTGTTTCATAGCGAATTCACCCCACACAGGACGAAGGGTGGTGGGTTCTTAACCCAGCAGAAGCAGTGGCAGCCCATTTCAGGGGAGTGTCTATGCTCTGCCTCAAGCAGGGTCCCAAATTCATCACTCACTAACGCTGGTGTAAACAATTCCACTGACTACATATTTAAATTAAAAATTGAACACATTTTTATATAAGAATGACCAGGTTAATCAGGCTGGAACTCAACAGCAAGTTGAAATATCTAGACAGTATTCGTAAGAAGATAAGAGATAATAAAATATGTTACATTTTCATAAAATAAGTTATAGTTCCTTGGGAAACTCCAAAATTTTAAAGAAACCATTAATGAACTATAAATACCTCTCATATCTTTGGGACAGGAGAGAAACAGGGGGAAAGAAAGAAATCTTTACCAATTTTTTTAAGAGAGAGAGGGAAAGAGAGAATCAATTTTATTTAGTTCTTCATGTGGCTTTTGTTGCTCCGATACTTCATTGCGTACGTGGTGCTGGGTTCGAACTCACATCCTTGAGCATGCCAGGAAAACGCCGTAACCTCTGAGCCACCGCTCCAGACCAGAAATCTTTACCAATTTAAAAGGATTGGACAATGATATGGACAATAAGGTAAGAAGATAGTCAAAACTAGAAGCAAAGAAAATATAGGTTTAATATGAAAATAAAACACAATGTGTGATCATCCAAAACAAAAATCCACAATGATTTAATTCATTTCATAACATACAGTTATCAGTTTAGATTTCTAAGCATAGAAAGAGTTATGTAATTTTGGCAAAGTGTCTATCATTTTCTAAGTTTTCAGATTGAACAGCATGACGGTGCAATTTAACAGATATATAACTGAAAATAGTTTTTAAAAATCTTATATTTATATACAGAGAGAGGTTTTTCATACTTAATCAAATATTTAAAAATTCAGCCAAGGGTTAAGAATTTGATGAAGACGTATTAGACAAGTGTTAAATGAAAGAAACTATTTCCAAGTTACTAGCGATAGAAACAATCTGCCGCTGAAACCTGAGCAGCAGAGCAATCTTTCATGCACCCAACCACCAGCCCCTAAAAGCACATGCTAAAAACTAACAAAGATGTAACAAGAAACTGCCAAACCTGACATTAAAGTGGACCGTTACAATGGAATCAATCATGGAGTAGTTGATCAAGTGAACCTAACATTAACAAGGATGCTGGAGAGTTGAAAAACACAATTAAAAGCATGAGTAGACGCGCGTCAATCGTCGAATGGGTGATTTTCATGTATTTTGAGCACACGTGGAAACTTTCAACTATTAAATATGCTACCTCCTCAAAGAAGCCTTAAGGAATTTCAAAGAAGCAACGACTTACGGAAAAGTTATTTCTCTTATCACAATCGTAAATGTCAAAAATAAAAAGTCACTAAAAACAAACAAGCTTCCGTGCCATGGCAGCTAAAAAGGCAGCCCTAAGTAACTTATATCTGGAGTACATTGCTATGTGTATGTTGCACAGCCAAAAAAAGAAAGGCAACAAGTAACGTAACGACCATAAGCATTCATAGCTACAGTGCCTGTGGTGGCTGGTGATCGCGAATAGACTGTCACATCTTTGGGGGCCGCTAGCTCTGCCGCCACTGGGCGACTGGGTGGCTCTCCATGGTTTCATTGTCCTGCTGGCGTGCCCAGGTCTGCCCTCGCAGCAGGGCCACAAGGAGGCAGCAAGCATATCACTCAAGGCCTCTCCCACCTTCCAGTGAGAGTAATAATAATCTACCTAGGTGGGAGGAACTCCGAAGTTGCCAAAGGTGTAAACAGGCAGAGGGGAAGAATGGAGGTCACCAAGGAAATCAAATGACCACATGTGATCTCACACCCAGCTCCAGAATCCACGCTCTTCACCACCGTGCCAAGCCAAGAGTGGAGGGAGAAACAGCAGAGCACTCATCCCTACAACAGTACAAACAAGACCCCGGTGCAGTGAGAGATCAAGGCAGGGAAAACGATTAAAACTGATCAAGCAGTAGCACCAATGATCCTTAAGAAATTCAGACTCTCACAAGGTGATACATGGCCATGGGAGAAATCAGCTACGAGTGAAGTCAGCGCAACCCAGAGAACCAGGGGTCGAATGTCTCCACTCATCTGTGGAGGCTGGAGCTAGACCCTGGCCATTGAGAAAGGAGCTCTATGATCATGTTTTAAATCCAGATAAGGTGTAATGTCATGCAACCTAAGGCATTCGTAGAGATGTATTGGGAAGGAGGGGGAGGGATAAGGGTGGGTAATTGGATGGGGGCTCTTGGGGGTAAATCTAATTTTCAGAATTTATATATATATCATATTATTTCATTAGAAGCTTGTTTGATTGTTCAACAAATAAATTTCTGAATAAAAAAATTAAAGGAAGGTTAAAAATAGAGGAAAAATATATGACCACATACATATATAAATATAAGATTTTTGGAAACTATTTTCAGTTATGTATATGTTAAATTGTATCTTCATGCTGTTCAATCTAAAAACTTAGAAAATGATAGATGCTTTTGCCAAAATTGCATCCAGGTGAAATAGAAAAACCCAAATTAATTGTCATTAATTAATTAAATCTCCATTAATTAATAATAAGAAGAATCTAGCCTATCCTCAGCCTGAAGACATCAGAAGAATAAGGTTTTATCACCAAGTTACTAGCCTTCTAGGATGAGTTCACCCTGTGCCTTATAAACCACAGGGGAGAACTGAAAAAGAGGAAAAGCTACCCAGAATGTGGGTAAAATTAGATAAAGGGGTGGAGGAAAGAAGTAGAGTCCACTGTAACTGATGGTTGTAAGCAATTCCAAGCAAAATACAGGCAAATTCAATTCGTTAGTATTAAAAAAAATCTTAGGATAAATTATAGTATTTGCTGGAAAACATCAAAGAACTTATCAATTTAACTTAAACATAGCAGATCATATCAAATATAATTATAAAAGAACATCAGAGAGTATTTTATAAAATGCAACATTCATTTAGGTTGGTAGAATAGAAGTTGACATTCCTCATCCTAATAAGACATTTACCAAAAATCACAGAGATGCCGTTCCTAATGTGCAAACTTCACTGATCCTCTCTTAAATCAGGAAGATAAGGGCACGTGCTGTAACCCCAACTCTTCCTCCTTTCACAGTATTGGACAAAAAAAGTATAAAAGATTAAATGCACATTTTAAGATGATGGGAAAGTTTATATTAGAATACAAGAGACTATCATGCTATATGAAATATGCCAGCCCCGAAAAGTCAAAATTTGAATGTTTTCTTTGATATGCAGAAGATAATACAAAATAAGAGGGGAATTAATAAAAGGAAGAAGAAAGATCAGTGGAATAGAGAAAGAGGAATGAAGGGAAGGGAGGAAGGATGGGAAGGGGAAAGAATCTGACCTGACTTTTCTATGTGCACATATGAAGATTCCACAGTGAATCTCACCATCAGGTATTTCCACAAGAGGGGCTGGAGCGGTGGCTCAGCGGTTTCGGCGCTTGCCTGGCATGTGCGAGTATGCGAGTTCAAAGCCCAGCACCGCGAACGCAACAAGGTGTCCGGAGAATGAAGGTCACATGAAAAACTAAACAAAAATTGCTTCACTGACCCTCTCTCTCTTTAAAAAAAAGTATTTTCACAAGACATTGATTTTAAAAAACTCTAAGTAAATAGAAAGATCAGTAGAATAGGGAATAAGGGAGAAACAGGAGGGGAGGGTAAAGAAAAGTACTGGAGACTGAATTAAAACAAATTATATTCCATGTTTTTATAATTATGTCAAAATGAATCCTAATACTATGCATAAAAAGAACCAATAATTCTGGTTTAAGAACATATGCATATCATATTGTTACTTTATATGTATTTATGATTGTACAATAACAACTCCTTAATTTAAAAAAACCTAAAAAAGAGAAATAATAAAAAAGAAAAAAGAATACCGAGACTTTAAAATGCCCCACTAGAGAATTCACTGATGTTTTAAGACCTAAGATTAATACGTAGCATTAGTAGCAATTCTGTAGACCAGTAGTTAACATAAGTAACCCATCAACTTGCTAGTCACAGCTATAAATTTCATAGTTCTGATAAAAGAATTCAAAGAGTCTTTCATGGAGACAAAAAAATATAGCTCACATTACTAGAGGAATGAAACAGTAACTAAAAAGAAATAATTCCATGTAAAACAGAATACCAGAAAAATATTAATCTCCTGAACAAATTAATAAATTAAATGGAACTGCCATCATATTTTTATTCATTTATTCAGAAACTCGTCAAAACGCTTGTCACATTCATGTGAGAGTGTGCTAGTTAATGTATGTTACACTATGAGGACAACTCTGACCAAAATTATGTAATGGCTCAAATACTGTAGAATATGTTTTCTCACTGACCAAATCACGGAAGCCATACACCTCTGGTTAGCAGGTGGTTTTTCTCCCATGGTGGTTTCGGGAACAGGGTGCCCCATTCATTGTCTGATCTGGTTATCTCCAAGCATCTATCTTGGTGGTAGGAAGAAAGGGCACAGAGAGACACATCTATTTCTTAAGATTGCAACTCAGATCTGACACATATTTCTTCTTTCCAAATCCTATTGGCTAGAAAGAACTCCAGTGTCATTGTGGATGTGTATGGCTTTGGGGTCAGAAAGAAATATTGGTGATGGACCAGTGGTCTCTACCACAAATGGTGTTGTCAGTATAATCAAGACGATTTTGGAGAAGACAAAGAGAAAGATCTTTCCTGCTATTTAGAAAAGTTTATTATATACAAAGAAATTAATTTGAAGAGCAGAATACTTCCAGATGCATATGCACATACATAATAAATATATTGCATTGCGTACAGATATGCACAATACACAGACATCCGACGTTTGAGAGGGCAGACATAGCAAACAAATTACGGAAGCAGAAGCCATCAGGTAATTGGCATGGGAACATTTGCCTGACAAATGCTAACGACAAAAGGATTAGAAGAAAATGAGGGGATGTGTATTTATGACTTCCAGAAATGGAAGCACTTTCTCAACAGGACATACACATGAAACACAGCATCAGCGGGGGAAAGTTGCTAAATTCAACTAAAGCAAAAATAAAGTGTGCATACAGTAAAATAGAAAAACAATTTGAGATTGACAGTGTTAATGAACGAGCAACAAATAAGTATCCGGAATAATAATGAACTCCGACAAACAGATACGACAAACCAAATTAGGTGTAAAAGTAAAGCTATTTACCGAAGAAATCTAAACAGTCATTCAGCATGACAAATTTCTATGAAAACAACATGATGCAAATTCCAACGAGACACACTACACGCTCTTTAGACTGAGTGTGTGTTTGTTCTTCGTGTGCTTCTGGGGTCTGTAGGCTTTTGTCTCTGTTTCTATTCCACCCTCAACTTTCTCTGGCCCTGTGCACCCGAGCCACAAAGGGGACCCCTCTCCATTTCCTCACCCCAACCCCATCATTTCTTGCTCCAGGCTCCATATTAAACAGGTGCTAAGAACCTAGGCTGTGGGTGGGCTTTCCCAACATTTTCCCTTCACCAACCCGTTCCCACCTGCGTTGATGGGAAGGACCTGTACCTCCTTCAGTGATATCCTACCTGTGCCTCGTATTCAGGCAGGGTCCTCATGTGGAGAGATAAAGTCCCAGTGTGGCGGCATTGAAAGAGGTGGAACCTAAAGACAGGAGGCTGAGAGGGAGGTAGTTAGGTTCTCGGGGACTTTGGTTTTGGAAGCGACTAATGTTGGTCTTGCAGAGTGAATTAGCATTCAGCAGAGCAGGTTGTAAAGCAAGACCAATTCATGTGCTTGGCCCCTTCTGCATACAGTTGGTTCCCTTCCCATTCTTCCACCAAGCGGTAATGCAATGAGGAGACCCTTCCTAGGATGCCAGTACCATGCTGTTTGGACCTCTGGCTACCAGAAATGTGAACTGAATAAACCTCTTTACAAAAACACCCAGCCTTGGGTGTTTTGTTATAGCAACAGAAAATAAGACTAAGGAAAGTCCTCTATGGACAAAGCACTATGTCAGTTAGCAAAAATTGATAATTCAAGAGGCAGATCCATTTTCATATGAAGGTGAATTTGAAGCTGAGAAGCCATAAGCCAATAACTGGAAGAGTGTATCACAGATTAGTGACGGAGCAGAGTCTGGAAGCAAGGAAATTGTGGCATGGGAGTAAATTGCTAACCTATAAACACCCAGATTCTAGGCACTTATTTGAGGTACCGGAGTCATTAGGCTGGTTTCTTTTTGTCTGTAGGATATTTGTTCCTATTAAGAACTTCATATTTTATATCTGGGAGTCAAGAGAGTGGCATGTGGGTGATGTGAGGGTGATTCTGGATTAGGATCAGGGGCACATAATATTGTTGCTATATATGCATTTATGATTATACATGAACACAACTCCTCAATAAAATTTAAAGAAAGAATTCTTTACATTTACATTATTCTCTCCCCTTTTTTTCTCATTAAACAGGGCAAAATGAGCAAGACAGAAATAAGTGTGTGTCAACAAACTTGGGCCTTATTACATAAGAACATTCTTAAAAAATGGAGAATGAAAAGAGAGTCCTTAACGGTATGATTCAGGATCTATGCCCCTTTATATTTATGATAGAAAAATGTATATTATCTGAGAGGTGTTTATCTTTTTCTTAATCTCCTCCTACCAAAAATAAGATTAAAAACCCTTTATACAGCAGAAGAATCTGTTTCCCAGATCGTGAATCTATTTGAAGACATTTAAATTGGCATAGACCTGTAAATTGAGGCCTTAAAGTACAGAGACTGGTCGGAAACAGAATTCAGTAAATGTTTTAAAAGCCACTTTTAGGGCTGGAGCAGTGGTTCAGTGGGTAGTGAGCTTGCCTAGCATGCATGAGGACCCGAGTTCGAACCCCAGCACCGCATACGCAACTAAGTGTCAGAACAACGAAAGCCACGTGGAAAACTACATAAAATTAATTCTCTCCTCTCTCACTATCCCCGCTCTTTTTTAAAAAAAAAAGTAAAAAAATAAAAATAACAGCCAGTCTACTAGTGTTCCCTCTCCAGGTAAGCGCTGCAACCATTGAGCCACCGCTCCAACCCAATTTCCTTCTTTTTAAAAAGGATAATTCATTTTCTTCAAACCTAGTAGAAAGTTTGGAAATGTACAAGTGCCAAGAAGAAAATTAGCATTACTTTATAATCATACCATGTAATAAAAAGCCTGGTATCTTTTAAAGTCAATTAGATATAGCTGGGTAGCATTTTCAATTAAACAGGAATTTTACCGTAGGTGTATTATAAATTCTAAGATTATGCATTTGGGATATACTGTCATTTCTTGTTGGGAGTTTGCAGGTGACCAGGATTTATAACTAATTTACCAAGACAGTGTTCCTCATCAGAATTCTGTTGAGTTTCCAGTGCCTGAAAGTTGGCGTGTAACCCCTATAGCATTACCAATGCTTTGAATCTGCCTCTTCAACACATAGACTGTCTGCAGCATCCCATACATCAGTGAGTGGGTTACCAAGCTAACATAGCTTGTAACAATTTAAAACAGCTCATATGTTGCATTTTGTGTTTTCTCACGACCAGTCCATACTTTAGCAGGGGTGCTGGTGCTCAATACATTTGAATTCCTATCAATCGTTCATTGAAATTACTCACTTTGTTTTAGACATATTTTAAATGGTTCATACTACAAGGTATGTTGAAATTTTTTAAAAGAACAAAGAGACACACCATGACAATCACGGATGAGTAATTCGAAATCATAGCTCTCTCCCTCTCCTCTTCCTTGGATTGCGTAGGAATGGATGAACTCACTCTTCCTCCTCCTCTGCTTATACCTGTATCCTAATGGCCATCAAGTTAATGACTTCTCCGCACTGCCTCCTGTGGACCTGGGTCGCGTAGATTCATTTAGTGGATCCAGGTTTACAGTTGCGTACACCCCTGTCACCAATGTAACCCAACAGATAATGAGCAAAGTGGCTACTACCTCCTTCATGACAGGTGAGTTTTGTAGCAACCAAAGAGGCATATCCGGTGTCAATATCTCATTTATTTAATGTGGATGCGTGCATTTAATTTACATTTAAGTTGATAAAGTTGAGTCACTGATCAACATTTCTGGAGTGGGAAATGGAACATACTTTCCCTGTGTTGGCAGTAAGAAGCATTACTCCTCATCTAACTCAAAACTGAATATGTTGCTTGCCTAGCAAGGGATTGCCATTCAGAGGACGGACATAGTCTCTGCCAAAGAACCCTGCTGATCTACAGAGGCTTAGGAAAGCTGGAGATATAGAAGGTGTTCCTGACAGAGCAGGAGCATTTAGAGAGTTGCTGGAATGGAACTGTGGAAGAAAGATTCTCACTAGAAGGACACCTTTACCAGATGAAAAACAATCCATCTTTCCTTAGATTTCATTGTATGAATTTACTCCTCGCCTTCTACCATCACAAACAATCGTTTAAATATTCTATTGAGTATTATGTGTTTTGGATTTTCACCCCTCCGTGTTAAAGTACAAGAGAATGATTGCAGTCAAGATAGTTTCTATAACAATTTTCTGAAAATAGAGAAGCAGACTCACCCAGAGGCCACAAACTGCAGTTAGGGTCAGGACACTTGGTGAAGAGTTGCTCTGCAACTTGGTGATTATGGGACGTCTTGCAAATTCTTGACTTCTCTGAACTCATTATCACCATATACAAAATAACATTGAAAGCGTGGCATTTTTCATGACTAGTTTAGTTGAGAGTGAGAGGATTCCAGCTTGACCTGTCTTAGGGGAATGTCTTGTTTAGCTTAGAGAAGCAGAGTACCAGGGCAGGGCTGGATGGAGGGTTATCGACTGCAGAGCATGAAATAGCCTGACCTTGGAGGACAGTCACCTCATGTGCAGCCTTCATTCACACATTGGCTCCCCGTCGACATAGTCAGAGTCCCTCTGCAGACTCTCAATTTAAGCTCAACTGTATATGAAAGTCCAGTGAAAGAAAAACATATCTGTCCCAGCAATTCACAATAATTTCAGAGATTGTATCCATTGGAACTAGTGGGTGACTTAGGGTTAGATTTGGTGTCAGTCCATGAAGACCTAATCTCTTTGCATAGGAGAACAAAGTGTGGTCATTGCCCATTGGTTGTGTGCCCAGGTTACCCCATGATCCACATCCACATCACCTAGTGTGTGAGCAGAGAAAAGAATGTCACAAACGAATCTTAGTGTGTTTTTATTAGGAGCATCGAATGTCAGGCAGATGAAACAGTGTTGTGTTCCTCACAAATACAAATGCATAAACCAAGGGGAGATCTATGGAGATTACTCTGTATTTACGAGTTGAACTGCGATTTCAAAGTGACTTAGAGGTAGTAAGACTTTATGAATATACTAAAAAGCATAGATCTGTTCAGTTCAAAAGCTGAATTTTATGCTATGTGAATTGTATGTCAATTTAAAAGAAGAATGTAAAAACATGTCAGTATTAGAGACTGGGTATTAATTTTATGCACCACAATTGCTCAGAAAGAGCATAATTTTAAGGGAAATCTATGGATCTTGCTCTACCCAGCCACCTCTCTTCTCTCTCTCTCTCTCTCTCTCTCTCTTTATCAACCTCTATCCAGCCCAGGCAACCATTAATTTTGTACTTAGATTCTGATCCCTTAACTGCAATCACTACCCGGAAGTCCAGTCTCTCTAGTGTGCGTTTAGGCACCTGGTATTTGGTGTCTCTGTGGCCTCAGATGCCAAGCTGTGGTGGACTCTCCTTTCCTGTCTGTGCTTCACTGCACACCACGGGGCCAGGTGGATGGGAAGCATC
The DNA here is from genome assembly GCA_004027875.1 of Aplodontia rufa. Lineage (NCBI taxonomy): Eukaryota > Metazoa > Chordata > Mammalia > Rodentia > Aplodontiidae > Aplodontia > Aplodontia rufa. Next base: position 48,681 of record PVKS010007525.1, on the reverse strand, counting down.
CCACACCTGTTTTCCGTGGACCTCACCAACCATCACCCCTGCTTCCATCTGGATCTGCATGTCTGCCCTGTTCATCTCACCCACCAACATCTAATGCATTTCTGATTCAGGATCAAACACTGAACTGAACTCTCCTCTTGGAGACTACCTCCCAGCCTGTTCTAAGACCTATTTGCTTTCACCCTCTCTTTCCGGAGATGTCTTCTTGAAGGCCCGATGTCATGAACTTGGACTTCCCACAACACTAATTCAAATGCACATGAAATAATAATAGCAAACACCCATTAGCTGCTCCATGCACCAGATTTATTTTGCAGTAATAGAATATTATTTTGTAATAATAGCATTGTTCTTATTTTATTATTCCATATTCCATTAATATGTTGGGATAATAAGAGATCTTATTAAGTTCCTTATAAATCTGGAAATTGAATTAAAAAGTGACATTTATTACCACAAAGACTGAAGGAAGAGATTTCAGAATAAAATCATGCTGCCTGCTCCATCCATCTCCATCCTCAACTCTCCACCCCACCCCAACTTTTCTTGTATTCCTTTTTATTCTCTCACTGTCAAGAAAACATTTATATGGCATTGAACATGAACTCTGTAGAAAAGATGGATTCTTTTAGTCACATCAACACAGGTGCTCTACGTATTTTGAAAAATTCCCTCTTTTTGGAGCTTTTTAGCATTACCATCATGATCTTTACAGGAAAATAATGTATAGTTTTTTTCCCCATGTTTCCAGTATCAACCAGTGCCTACTTAATAGTTTTATCTATTTATGTACACAAATTTAGATTTATTAGAACACTAATTGTTCCATAAATAATTTAATTGGTACAGAATGATATTTCATGCTATTGAAATTAGCTCAATAATCACACTATTTGGAAGTAAATAACTTTTATATATTTGTTCTCATTATATATAGATGAAACTTTAGAAATAAAGCCCCCCTAACATTTTAGATTCCATGACATATTCAAAGTCAATGCCTGATTTTATTTATTTTCATAAACTACTCTAGTAAAACCTATTGAACACGACATCTCAAAGTTGAGCCCCCCAGTAATTTACTAGCAATAACATTCCTTCTTGTGATGGCAGGTAAAGAAGTCATGGGCTTGGCCGATGAAGAAAGCATTACGGAATTAACAGAATATTACCCTGATGAAATAGTAAGGGTCATCTTTACAGACACGTACTCGTACCATCTGAAATTCTTGTTGGGACAGAGAATCCCGGTAAGGAAGGAACACAGGGACCATGCAGGTAACTTTCCAGCCAGTGATTTCACTGCTCACTAGTTCATTTATGTCTTGAGCCACTCATGGGACTGAATGACACTACATCAATTGAGATTACCTCTATCTGCCATGGTGATGTCTAAATGTCATGCCACACATTTAAACATGTGTATTTATGTTGTGTATACTGACATCTTCAATATATGACCACGTTATATGGTTATACATATATCCAGTCATTAATTTATGTGTATTTATTTATATGCATACACATGTATACATATGCACATATAGCATCTGCAATGTACAACTGTAATGTATGATTGTTAAGATAAAATAAAATTTATGGATAAAATAAAACAAACTTCCTTTTAAATGCCTAAGTAAGTCCACATGAAAGTAAAAGAAATTCCCCAAGGTCCAAAATGAAGAGGGCACCAAGCCCAGCATAGTAGTTTATTGTTGATGCTATATGACTTTGCCAATCTCAATAACCAAGAGGTTTGGGGTTTTACAGCTATATGAGAACAGATGACAAGATCTTGGGTTGGTGCGAGATAGAGTTTTCTGCATTAATTCTAAAATGTGCCTTTAAAAAGTTATAATAAAGCTATAGGAAATTAAGACTATGTGCTGCTGCCACCTGTAGATAGCCCAATTACATAGGAGAGAGAACCCTGGAAAATTTTCACATTAACGTGAAAACTCATGTGACAGAGAAGACGTTGCCCATCAATGCCAGGGATCATAGGGAAAATCGCCTCTCCATAGAGAAGAAAATAAGATGATCTCACACAAAGCATCCAATTCATAGACCATTCTAACTGGTACACACATTCATGAGAAGACAGCTGTAAGGATATACACAGCAACCAAGATTTTTATGTGTGTGGGAGGGGGTAGCAGTAAAAAGAAAAATGTAGTAACCCAAACAGGAGAGAAGATAATAAATTACACTCCTGCAGTGGGATTTCATAATCATAAGAAGAAATAAATAGGGCTATTTATATAGATGTCAAAGGCATAAAATATAATAAATGAATCAAAATGCAGAATGATGAATATAATGAGATCTATGGGTTAAATAGAGTTTATGTTTTAAAAATTGCTTATATCATTTAGGGGTACACAGTAAAAGACTGAAAACATACATAAACATGAAATTCAGAGACATCATTAGCTAGTTAAAGGCTTGGTGCTAGGGGAAGAGCATCTAGACAGTGTACAAGGGAGTCCAACCGTATTTGTTTTGTTTTAAGAGAGAGGGACAGTGAAAGAGAGAGAGAAAGAGAGAGAATGAGTTTTATTTACTTTTTCTCGTGGCTTTCATTGCTCCGACACTCCATTGGGTCCGTGGTGCTGGGGTTCAAACCTGCATCCTTGCACCTGCCAGGCAAGCTCCAGCCCCTCCGACTGTGTTTATAATGATTTATTTTTAAAATTTGGTGGTAGGGGCAATTGCATCTATTTTTATATTATTTCTAAATCTGAGATATTTCAAAAATGACTTTTAAATATTTAAAAATCTTAATGCAATATGCACTTAATTCCTATTCTCAACTTCTATCTTATTCAAGAACATCCCTTTAAAATAACTTCAGTAAGCATATTATAACTATATTCATCATATTACATATACATCATATTACAAATGTAATATTACATATTATATATAGCTACACTAAATATATTAATATCAATGGACTTGTAGGTCTCTTTTTTTATATAAATATACCTTTCTCTTCAAAAGACATGTTGATTGCCATGATTTAAACAGTGAGTTCTCTTATTCAAATTTCCATTTGGCCCTGTGCCTGTGGTGTACCTCATGTTAGAAGGAGCTTTAGTTGAGTGTTCAATGCATACTAGATCCTGCTAACTTTTGAAGAACATTGTTACAGCTTAGATAAGAGGTGTACCCCAAAAGCTCAGGTGTATGACAATGCAAAACATTTTAGCAGTGAAATGATCGGATCGTGACAGCCTTAACCTAATCAGAGCATGAATTCCACTTGAATTGGTCACCTGTAGGCAGGTAGGGTGGGTGTGGCTGGAGGAGGCGGATCACTGGGAGTGTGCACCTGGCGTATTTATTCTGCCCCCAGTGAGTAGAGCTCCCTCTGCTTCCTGATTGCTGTGTCCTGAGCGGTTTTCCTCCACCACATCCTTCTTCCGTGATGTTGCTTCTGCCTCCCCTGAGGCCCAGAGCTAAGGAAGCAGCAGTCAGAATAAACTTTGCTCTTACCAGGTCTTTCAGTCGCAGTGGTGGAAAAACTGACTGTAGCCAACATGGAAAGATACCGTTTCCACGATACAAAATCAGGAAAGAATTGTAGCAAATTCTTCATTTGCAGAGAAGCACAAAAGGTAGTGTGAGAAAGCTGACAAGGGAGGAGACGATTCCAGAACATTCTCTAGGACTGCCCTGCCCCACTCATTTGGAGAATCATTACTATAACCTGTATTTTCATATATTTGGGGGTCAAAATAAGTACATTTGAATTAGAGGCCAAGCAAAGTCCATTTCCTGTGATCAGGATCGACATAACCCATGTGATAGTTATGGTATCTTTTTCTCTTTTTTTCCCCCCCACAAAGCTCCTTGTTTTGAAACACATAAAGATTTTGACTGTTACATTTCAATATTCTGGAAGGAAGGTTTTGTGGCTCTCCAAGCTGCCATTAATGCTGCTATTATAGAAGTAAGTACATAATGTTCAATGAAATCAAATTTTCCACGCACATTAACGACGCTGGAGGCACTAGAAGTTTCATGGGAGAAACTATAACGGGCTGGCCCTTTGCTTTCATTCACTCATTTGCATCTTTACAATCAAGTTCACTAAAGTTGCTCTCTGACATTAGGAGGTAAGATATAAATAGAAGAAAAAAGGGCGGGAAGCCAGGTATAGCAATAAGGAAATGGATAGGAGTAGGATATCATGGGGGTAAAAACAAGTCCTTGTAAATAAACAAACTAACATTTGCTTACCTAGAATGCTGTGGAAGGATTCTAATTGCAATGGCAGTTAAACCTGAAGCGTAAGGCAAGGGCTTTATTAAATATAAGATCAGAAAAGGCATTGCAAATAAATCATGAAATGATGTCAGACAGGGCAATAGTCAAACACAAGAATTGTGGGGCGCTCGGAATGCCTGGATGCCACAACCCGATTGGTCCAGGGCAGGACACAGATGTGGAAATTTAGGCTAGCATCAGACCCTGACAGGCAGGCTGTGCATGCCCAAGGAAAGAAAATGATGTAAACAAACAGAAAAACAGAAGTCCAGCTTGCTGTTTGGTATGGAAAATCCATGGATTATTATCTTTCTTCAGACCACAACAAATCATTCCGTGATGGAGGAACTGATGTCAGCTACTGGGAAGCACATGAAGGTACAGCCCTTCGTTGGTCAAGGAGGAATTGCGACGGATCTTTTCATTTTCTTCTGCATCATCTCCTTTTCCCCATTCATTTATTATGCATCTCTCAGTGTCACAAGGGAGAGGAAGAAGATGAAGGGTTTGATGATGATGATGGGCCTGCGGGAGTCGGCGTTCTGGTGAGTTGGCTGTAGCACACGCCCGTCAGTGGAGACGCTCGGGAAGAGTAGGCATCTTCAATGTCTCTGTTAAAATCTAATGATTCTCTAACTTTCTCCTGTATCCCTCTGAATGCAATAAGTTGCCCTTGGCGTAATGCTTGCCAAGCTGAGGCTGGATGGCACTCTGGTTCTCTGAGTGAAGAAAGAACACTGGGTTTAGGTTGCGGGGTGATTGTGATAATGGGGATGGCCACAAGGTGATAAGAGGGCGGTGGGAATGACAGATGTCTGGCTGTGCCAGATGGAAGTGGAATTCCAGCTGGAAGAGTACTGAAGAGGAAAGAAGCCAAGGATCAGGAGCTCCTTTGAGGCATGAGAGGGCAGAGTAGGGTTGTGTTTAGGGGCTGGGTACTTGCATCTTAAAATTGAAGGTTGAATAATTCCAAGAACACATAAAGTTCTGTGTGAGACCTTGGGAATAATAGTCAGGGCGTGGAGCTGGTGTTTACGGGGAGATAGAAGTAACTTAACAGTGAAGCTAGGAAGGTTGAGCATACTGCACCCAATTAGGTGTAAGAAAGAGTTCCTTCTGGGCTGAGCAGTGGCTTGGTGGTTACAGCACTTGCCAGGCACGCACAAGGATGCAGGTTCAAACCCCAGCACCATGTACACAAGGAAATGTCTGAGCAACAGAAGCCACATTAAAAACTAAATTGATTCTCTCTTTCTCTTTCTTTCTTTTTCTCTCTCTCACTGTCCCTCTCTCTGAAAAAGAAAAAGAAAGAGTTCCTTCCAGTAGTAAACTCCTAAAAATCAATATTGGCCTCTTTATTGAATTAATATTGGAAGAAAATATAGCAGAGTAGTGAAATTGGAAGATTCTGGAGCCAAACACCTGGACTTGAGACAGTTAACACCTTTGTTCACTAGGTTCTCTTGTCAAAGGTGTAAAACACAGAAATGGCACTTTTGCGTAGAGCTATGGTGAGGGGCACATGATTTAACATTTGCTACGTTCTTAAAACACTGTCCTACTTATAATAATTGCTCTCTGTGTTAGCTATTATTGTGCTGGTTGCATAGCTCTTCTTAGTTTTTTAAAAATTATTATTATTTCACTATGTTTCTAAAGAACATTGTAAAACAAGATAAAGAAATCGATTAGGAAATGAGGAAAACATATTGGAATATTCTGAGACAAAATTAATGGGATTATTTTTAGTATTCTACCTCAATGGAAAATGAATGGAATTAAGGGCAAATACATAGACTATTTGACATATCCATCCAGAGAAGATGAGAACAGCTTTTGGGGAGAGAAGTGACAATTTCACATAAGGAGGAATTTCTCATCTCCAAGGAAATCCCTGAAGCCTCTCACCGTGAGAGTGTCCAGAGAGAAAAGGAACAGGGATTCACTTAGACAGTGCCCCACACATCCTTACCTCAGCAAGTGCTCACCAGAGTGTGGTTTTCTGTTGTCCAGAGGGGGAAAAAAGGGATAAAAATTGGTTAGAGAGCTTTCCCATGGTCACAGGGTACCAATGTCCAAAATGAAATGTTACAGCTAAAATCCATCACCAGGACACCTAATTACTCCTCCCCACACATACATTGATGTGTGTGCTTGTGTGTGCTTCTGAAATCTATTTTCAGAAAAAGAATATTCTTAATTCCTTATGAATTCCGTCCAGAAGTTTTAGCTTCTAATTGCATATCCTAGAACACATAGTATCTGCTGAATGAGAGCATGAATAGATGAATGAATGAGTGGATGAATGAATGAATGAATGGTAATCCATTGCAGATTCTCCTTTTCAACTGAACACTAAGTGCTGAAACCAAACTTTGTTTCCCCACCAGGCTCTCCTGGGGTTTGCTCTACGCTGGCTTCGTCTTCATTATGGCCCTATTCTTGGCACTTATTATAAAATCTATCCAGTTTTTCATTCTGACCAACTTCATGGTGGTTTTCACCCTCTTTTTGCTGTATGGATTCTCACTGGTGAGCTGATAAATTAAGATTTACCTGTCCATCTCCTACCCTAAGAATCAAGTATCGGTTTCAGGTTTATTTAGTCTGTGTACCTGTTTGTGTGCAAAAATCTTTAGTCAGGTACAATTGGATTCCTAGTGCCAATTTTCAATCCAATTTGCAAGACATTAGTTTTGTGAATTATACGCTAGATCATGAGACTAAAATGTTGTATGTCAAATCCGCTCTGTTATCATGCTACTAATCCTTCTTGGAGGAACTTGAACCAACTGTTCTTCTCCGGTTTAGATAGCTCTGGTTTTCTTGATGAGCGTCTTGGTGAAGAAGGGTTTCCTCACGAGCCTGGTGGTGTTCCTTCTCTCCGTCTTCTGGGGCATCCTGGGATTCATGGCATTGTACAGATACCTCCCTGTGCCCTTGGAGTGGATTTTCAGTGTTTTTAGCCCTTTTGCCTTCACCCTTGGAATGTCCCAGGTAAGAAGCAATCTAATAGTCAATGCGTGGCATCTCTCTTCTCTCGAATTCAAGAATCTGTAATCATTTTTATGTTCAGCATGGTAACATTTAAAACTCTTATGCAGACTTTTTGATTTTGCAACAATGAACTTTTTTTTGATGCACACTGAATTTTTTTATTTGTTTGACATAGTCTTACATATTGGAGGGAATCATTGTTAAATATTCATACATCCGTGGGTATTGATGTAATAAATTAAAGCTAATCCTAGACCAGGATCTCTACCTACTTCATCCATTCCCCAATCTCATGTCTCCTCTGTAATACCCCCATGCTATAATTGGAAATGAGCATATATATGTATATTAATTTTTGAAATTTCTGAGTTTCTCTGCTTGCCTGTGTATAGTTGGGCTTCTTATGGGAGTTGAGTGTTCCCAGTTGTATTGATAACACCCTTTATCCCTCCCTTCCCTCTCTGCCTCCCTTCCCTCTCCCTCAACTTTCATAGTTAAGATTCACGTACTCAGCCCCATAGAATAAACCATTTAGAAAGTGCAGGGGAGAGGGAATGGATGGTCAGCAAATCATCCTTCAGAGACCATATAAAGTGTTTTCTTTGGCTACCAATCAAATATATACTCGATGTCACAAACACAATGTTGTGAACTCTAGCCACCCCGTGTGCAGTAGGACACCACACATTCCTCCCCCTGTCCCCTTCCCCCTGGTGACCTCTCTGCTACCCTAAACTTCTGTGGCTTCGGCTTCTGTTCATAGTTTGATTTAGCAATTAAAAAGAACACATGACTGTCAAGAGCCCAAAGTAAAATACCATTAAATTAAAACTTAAAAGCATCTTGAAAGCATTAATTAGTAAACTGCTTCTTTTCATAAATTGCTTTAAAATTTTAATTGAATGCATCTTGCCTCTTCTCCAAATAGATGGTGATGCCAGTCTTCAAGTATCTGGAATTTAGTGCTTGAGACAGAATTGTTCATTCTAAAGCACTCCTCCAATTGACTGTTATGCACCAACCCACTTTCCCCACTGGGGTTTTCTTTTTTTTAAAACATACCGGTGCTGTTTTTTTACGGAGTGAAAATTCTTTGGTATGGAGACATTTTCAGGGAACACCTCTTCGTTTGACTGTTGCCAATTTGGTAAAAATCTAAATTCGAGCTCAAGTGCCATCTTTTGCCCTGTTCACCTACCTCCTCCCAATGTTCCAATTTCCTTTAGAGCATACTTTCATCACAACAGTTATTAAAACGTGTTACAATTCCTCACATGTCCGTGCCTTCTAACACATATGAAAGCCATAAAGTAGTCCATCTCCTTTATCTTTCTATTCCCAGGATGAAACAAAATGTTATCATTTTATTCCTGAACCCCCCTTATTATTTAAAACATATCGGGCTGGAGTGGTGGCTTGGCGGTTACAGCGCTTGCCTGGGATGTGCGGGTATACAATTTCAAACCCCAGCACCACGTACACAACAAAGTATCAAAGGAATGAAAGTCACACGAAAAACTAAATGAAAATTGCTTCTCTCTCTCTCTCTCTCATTGTCCCTCTTTCTCTCTTTAAAAAAATAATAAAAAATGTACCATAAATCTGATTTATCTTATTTTTTTACTTTTCAGCTTTTACACTTAGACTACGACTTAAATTCTAATGCATTTTTTGAAGCATCGGATGGCTCGAATCTAATTATAGCAACAAATTTCATGTTGGCATTTGACACTTTCCTCTATCTGGCATTGATGATGTACTTTGAAAAAATTTTGCCAAGTGAGTGGTGATATGATTAAAATCAAGCCTCATTTGAGTAACGGTCTTTCCTAGAACAGATTTCCTAATACATATGCTATTTCTACATTAAGAACAGTTTTGTGTTTTAACAGGAAGGAGATGAGCAAAGTTGTGACCAGGAATCAAATTAGTTCTGAAGGTCTTTCTTGCCACTTAACTCTTCAGAATTGAAGCCCTAACCATTTTTTAAACTTCAATCCTCTAAGTTATGGTTTGTTTCCTTTTAAAGAGTTGCTTAGAAAGCTCATTCCTAAGTGAGTCTGTTAATCATGAAACTTTACAGCTGTTTTTGCGTAGCTAGTGAGCATGGCAGTTCTGAACCTCAGCTGTCCGTCACAAATTTTACGCTTTTTTTTTTAATTGCAATGTTGGGGGTTGAACTCAGGTCTCATGCATGCTAGGCAAGCACCCTACTGCTAAGCTGAACCCCCAGCAGATTTTAAATTTGCTTCAGAGGAAAATCGCTATTTAGGGATGAGACAAAACAGAACTATAAAGTTGCTTTTTTTAAAGTTCCACTCTGCTCAGTTTGAATAAATTCTTCTGGCCGTTCTTCCCTTCTTACCAATGTGCCATGTTCTACCTTCTCTTGGAACATTTCTCTATCTAGCAGTCACTTCTCAACGTCTCCATCCTTTGCTAATATAAGGACACAGAATTCAATAGGCCCAGCATCGTTGGTATGTTTATTCCAACATCTGGCTTTATTGAGGTTAAGAAAATTCTGAACATTTTTCAAAATTTGAAAAATGTTGATCGGTTTTATTGCTTCTGGGGTAACAAGTGCAACAGAAATGTCTTGATGACTGTTTTCTTTATGAAGCTGCAAGTATCAAAACGTGCTCATTGGCTCTGGGGTGTAGCTTTAGATCTCATGCTTTATAATGCTTGACGACCTGCCTTATCATACCCAGCACCAAAAATAAAAACAAAACCACAGAAATGTAGCACTTTGTGTAGACCAACAAGGTTCAGCAGCAAAATAGCTGCATTGCCAGACTGCCTTAGCATCATTCCTCCCTCAAAGTGGAGGTCATCCTAATATTTACTTGTCTCCTGGTCACGTAGATGAATATGGACATCGACAGCCACCCTTCTATTTCCTGAAGTCCTCATTTTGGTCACGACAGCGAAAGACTGATCATCTGGTCCTTGAAGATGAAATAGGTTCCAGTCCTTCATCTAATGACTCTTTTGAACCAGTGTCTCCAGAATTCCATGGGAAGGAAGCCATCAGGTAAGTAGGATCCGCATGGAGAACAGGTCGAGGCTGGGATGCTGAGCTAGCCCCTGAGGGGAGCAGGGTTTCCCAGGGCTCTGTGGCAGTGACACCACCAAGCTTCACCCAGGACACATCCATCCCTTCCCACTTTAAAGAAGGCCCTTACCAGCCCCTTGCACTGTTAACGTCTACATTAAGTAAAAACACAGATTTCCCCAAGGAAGGTGCACAAAACTCTTACCTGGATTCTTACTGTTTCCTCCCCTCCTTCCTTCCTTTCTTTTTTCCTGTCTTTCCCTCCCTCCATCCCTCCCCCCCCACCTCCCTCTCCTCTGTCTCTCTCTCTCTCCTCTTTCTTTTCTGCTTTGGTAGCCTTCCTCATTTCTTTGGCAACATTTGTTTCACTTATGACCCTTCTCATTTTTATGGTAAAATGGGAACAGAATATAAATGAAAAACCCTGATTAGTTTAATATGAATGAAACCTGAATTGTCTGATAAACAGTAGAGGACAATATAAGAAACACGAATTTGATTTCACTTGTGGATTCTACTTAGCTGGAGGAATAAAAGCACGCAGAAAAAGTACCTAGAATTCCAGATCTACGATTGCACCCAATGTATGTTAATTCCTTTTCATCGTATTGCCACCATCGTCATCATCTAACCAACGTCCTCTTAACTTATGGGACATTTACCATGAGCTCCTGGTATGCAAAATGCAATGTTTTATGCACCCTGCAACTCAGTCCTAAAGCATTACAGATTTTCAGGTTGCAAATACTGCAGCTTACCAGGAATCGGTACGTTGGTTAAGATAACAGTAACCAACTGGGTTAGATGGCGTGAGTCAGGTGGGTAGCCCTGTGAGACCCACACCTTGCTGTCGTGACTCAATGGCTTACTTCCTTTTAAGGATCCTCTGGAGACCGTGACTCAAGAGAGATCACCGACTTCTGCCAGTGGTTCACACTGACCCTTTTAGTATCAGTTGCCCATGTTCTCTCTTGGTCTGGCTCCCTTAGCTTTGCAGTTCAGAGATGGTCCCGTTCTCTATTAACCAATGTCCAGCCGTGCTCAGTCTAGGGACTCACCCAGACAAGACCCAGGCACAGGGTTTTAAAACTCCTCAGGTGATGCTAACTTCCATCCGGGACTAGGAAGCAGTATTCTAGAAGGATCTGTCACACAACCCCTGCATGAGAGTGAGTCCCAACTCTCCCTCTGTCCTGCAGATCAGATTCATCTGATTCTGGCAACCAAACTAGAATTACAGACCAAAGAAAATTGTCACCTTGAAGTAGCTTTTCTTTTCTTTTTTTTTTCAGAATCAGAAATGTTACAAAAGAATATAAAGGCAAGTCTGACAAAATAGAAGCTTTGAAAGGTAAAAAAGTAATAATTATTATTATATTGATATTATTAATTGATTTGTATTGATTTCATGATTTAAATTCAAATTGTTTTGCTTTGGTTGACAATTAATGACAGTGTCATTTTAAGTTATTTGAACCACATAACAAATTTTACCTTCTAACACATTGCTTTTACTTTATAGAAGTTAGAATAAGTGAGCTTTTTAGAATTACATGTATTTAAAATCTATACTGATGTAGCCTACAGATATTCCAGATTTCTTCCCCCACCTCAATTTTTTTTCCTGTAATTCAAAAGCTATTGGTAGATACTGTACGTGTTCCTTTTCTGGACAAAGAGAGAAACAGAGGGAGACACACAGTTTCAATGGAATTTCAGCCATGTGACCATTTATTATTGATCTGTTCTTTTATTCTATAAATATCAACATCCACCTGCTACAGGTGAAGCACTGTCAATGAACCTAGGAGAATAAGGCATATTTCAATCATTGAAACCAAGTAATTTAAAGATTTCTAGAAAGGGTATTTTGGAAAATGAGTTTATTAAGGGTATTTTATTTTTAACTTAACAGTATATTCACACAAGAAAATACAACCGTTCAAGGAAACGAAGTACCAATCCATTGGCTCCATAATGGAGTGCTCTTTGTGATGTTTACTGTTTCCCTTCTTGCCCCCCCATCTCTTCTCCTTCCTTCTTTTCTCTTATCCTACTTTAATTTTCTTTCTTCTCCCTAGATCTGGTATTTGACATTTATGAAGGCCAAATCACTGCAATACTTGGTCACAGTGGAGCTGGAAAATCAACGCTATTAAATATTCTTAGTGGATTGTCAGTTCCCACCAAAGGTAAGAGTTCTTTGTTTCCAAAGTCAGGTTGACAAATATGTAAGCTTCTAATATAAAATCCTCCTGATTATTAACCAAAAACACAGATACAAAAGAAAAAAGTGGAAATCTATTTGTAGTATTATTCATACAAATATCTAACATTTCATTGATATAAATAGAATGTAAAAGTATTTTACAATGATTATTTTCATGGTCCTTAGTTACCATTTGGCATCCCCACATGTATCTGTCAGCTTTTGCTGCATGACAAATACTCCCAAACTTAATGGTTTAAAATAAGACTATTTTTTTCTCATGATTCTGTGGGTTGACCAAGCTGGGGTTTTTTTGTTTGGAACCAAAGTGACTGGGGCTGGGTGATTTAAAATGTGTTCACTCATATATCTGAAGCTTTGGATAGGACAACTGAATCTCTCTGTGCTCACATGGACTTCTTGTCCCAAGAGGCTCGCTTGGGATTCTTCACCTAATGTTCTTCATGATCCCAATAGCAATAGAGGACAGGTCACAGGATGGAGCTGTTTGTCAGTCTCCGCTTGTATCTTACTTGCTAAGGCCTCACTGGGCACACACCAAGCCTAATTGTGGGGGGAATGTAAGAAACAACATCTTTGGGGGTGAACTGCAAGTGGGAACTTTTCTTTCAATTTACTTTACAACTGAAATGAAAGTTCATAATGCCTGAATTGTATACACCCTGAAGATAAATAGCTTATCTCAAATTTGGTTAGACACATTGACAATGATCTTTTTATTCTAATTTACTCAGTATCCTGGTATAAAATATATGTTCTCTGTGATAGGTTCTGTCAACATCTACAATAATAAAGTTTCAGAACTGGGCAACCTAGAAAACACCAAGATCACTGGAGTTTGTCCCCAATCCAATGTGCAATTTGATTTCCTCACTGTGAAAGAAAACCTCAGGCTCTTTGCTAAAATAAGAGGAATTCTGCCACAGGAAGTGGAGCAAGAGGTATATAAATGCATTAGAACTGGAATATTTGTCAAAATGGTATTGTTCAATCCTACTTGAACAGAGGTTTTTTCTCCATTTCATTGATTATCTCTGTGTAAATCATTGTGTACATGGTGGTCAGAATAATCCAATTTAAACAATTATATAATTTACAATGTGCCAAACATATCCTTCACTTTAAATGTAAAACTCACTTAGTCCTCACGACACCTCATGAGATAGATGCTGTGGTCTTATCTGTGTGGAGACTGAGGTTCAAGAGGGCAAGCACCTCGGCCAAGGTGAGTGACATTGGGGGACAGGCACTTGGCTGCAGGACTGACTGTGCACCATCACACTTTACAGCTTTGCATTTAAAACATAAGAAAGGAAAAAAAAGAAAGACATCTTGGTATATGACATAAATGTTGTCTTTTGTTCAGATCCAAAGAGTTTTGCTGGAATTGGAGATGAAAAATATTCAGAATGTCCTTGCTCAAAACTTAAGTGGTGGACAGAAAAGAAAACTGACCTTTGGGATTGCCATTTTAGGAGATCCTCAGGTGAGTCAGGCTAAATCCATGGGTGAATTAAAATTTTACAATCTTTGGGTGATATTTCAAACCTTATAATTGAAAAGGACATGTTTGATAAAATCTTTATAATAAAACATTTGATATAACACTAAAATCCTAACTACAATACCTTTTAAACATAAATATAAGGGTTGGGATACGTAGCCCTGTGGTAGAGCACTTGCCCGGCATATGAGGCTCTGGGTTTGAGACCCAGTACTGCAATAAGTAAAATAATACATATAAATAATATGGTTTCTACAGTATTTTCTGGAAGAACTTCCCCTTAGGAGAAACACACACACACACACACACACACACACACACACACCTCCTCTTCACACATTCCTCCTCTGCAGATTTTCCTGTTGGATGAACCCACTGCTGGAATGGATCCCTTTTCAAGACACCGAATATGGAGCTTCCTGAAGGAGCGTAAAGCAAATCGTGTCACCCTGTTTAGCACTCAGTTCATGGACGAGGCCGATATCCTGGCGGGTAACTGAGGGTTTGCACTGGAGGATTTGAGAAATGTAGATTCATATTCTGAGCAGTTGTGTTTAATCCCAGCGATCTTGCTGGACATGGACTCTATATCACTGATGATGAGATGGACTGAGCCCAATGCATCTCACCTCCAGCCACTGCCTTAAATCATTCGGTTATGTGGGTGCATGCTCTGCCAGTGAAGGAAGTAAAGCCTGCATGCTAAGAGATGAATTCTCTCGGAAGTGAATTAATTAGAAATATCCAGAGAATTTTAATGTTCAAGCCATCAAAATGAGCTATGTGATGACTTTCTGTAATAGAAAGTGCACCCACATAGTTGAATCTCCTTAAGGAGTTAGCAGCAAAGCAACCTAAGATGCATAAATTAGATTAAAATAGGTCTGCTTCATGGATTCCCTACCAGCTCTGCCTCTGAAACCACAGACATTCTCTTCCTGAACTGGACCTACGTGGTACTGTCGTTTCTCAAAAATGTGTAGGCAACGTCTTAACGAATTTTTTCTTCTTTGCTTCTTCCTTTCTAGACAGGAAAGTGTTTCTCTCCAAAGGGAAGCTGAAGTGTGCAGGTTCTTCCTTGTTTCTGAAGAAGAAGTGGGGAATCGGGTATCACCTCAGGTAGGGATGGCCCCCTTTGGAAGCTGTGGGTGAATGAGAACTGGGCTGGAGAGAAGCTTGGTGATGATTGAAGCTAATGTGACAAGAAGACCTGTCGCCATCACACGTGAATGCTTGCTCACACATACACGTGTTCGTGTGGCACTATTGATAGCTTGCATGTAGGAGAGGTGATGCTGGAGATGGAGAATATAAGATAACAACAAAAGTTTAGATAAATGTGACAGAAAATATATCCACAATGCATGGCTTATTAAGGGTGGCATATATTAAGGGAATTTTTCAACTGACATATTTATATTTCACACCCTAACCATCTTTCATCCAGGGTATTTATGTAATTTCTTACGTAACCTACTTGCTTCCACTCCTCCAGCACGTCCTCCTTTTTCTTGTTCTTCTCCTTTTCACTGTCCTCAACAATCATTTTGAATGGTAGCGTGTGTTAGAGCTATTATTTATTTAGATGATAACTAACATTATTTTACTTTAATTTTTATTTTTGAGATAGGAACTGTTGTTACTTTTACTCAACAAAGTAAGTTATAGACTCCCTGTGTGTCTTCAACTCCGCTAGAGCAGAGTACCTGAGACTGGGTAATTTACAAAGAATGAACATTTAAAATGTGATATATATATATATATATACATATATATATATATCCTTTATATATATATCTCATATATATATATCCTATATATATCTATATATATAATCTCTCATATATATATATAATCTCTCATATATATATCCTATATATATACATATATCTCATATATATCCTATATATAGGAATATTATATAGATATATATCTTATATATATCATATATAAAATTATATATATTGGACTATTACTTAGTCACAAGGGAGAATGACTTTTCGGCATTGGATGGAGCTTTGGAACTTGAGGCTATCATGCTAAGTGAAATAAGCCAGTCTCAAAACATCAAAAGTTGAATATTCTTTCTGATATGTGAAAGCTAAGCCAAAATAAGGATAGGATCGGAGGAATAGATAAAGAAGGAAGCAGAAGGAGGAGATGGGAGAGGGAAAGTTTGTAGAATGAATCAGACTCAGCTTTCCTAAATTCACATATGCACATATCATAGTGAATCTTATCTACGTGTACATTAACAAGACACTAATTAAAAAAAACTATTAATAAAAATCAGAAAGAACAGTAGAGTAGAGGGAAGAAAACAGAGGGTAGGAGGAAGGGAGGTGAAGGGAAAGCACTTGAGTCGGAATTAGAACAAGCTAATCTACATGTTTTTATAATTATGTCATTGTATTTTCTACTGTCATGTATATCTAAAAAGAACCAATAAAAATGAACATTACTTTCCTACAGTTCTGGAGGCTGGAAAGTTTTAGGGATAAGGGGCCACATATGGCAAGGTCCTTCTTCTGCAAGAGGGCACACGTAGGGTGGGGTAGGGGGCAAACATCATTTTATCAGGAATCCATTCCCACAATAACTCTTGAGATAATTAATTAACATGTTCATGAAAATAGAGCCTCATAGCCTGATCACCTCTAAAAGCTCCCACATCTCAACACCATTGCACTGGGGACTGTTCCCAGCCCATGAACTTGGAGGGAAACATTCAAATCATAACACTAAGTTGATATGTGGTACAGCCAGGAATTGAACCTGGATATTTTTAGCTTAAATCTAGTGTCCAAGTCCATGTTTTAAGATACTATAAAAATTTTGTACTAACTGGTTAGTTGTTCTGATTTATATCATCTATGCTAAAATAAGAAAACAAAGATACAATGACAAGACAAAACAGACTTCAATGCTTCCATTTTTACCTACCGGAATCCAAACTATGTAACCAAGAAAAATTGGTGTGACCTGGTCTAACAAGACACCCATACCATGTGCTCTGACCCAATTGAAATACAATATTCATTGCTCCTTGTGCATCTCCTGCAATGACCCACATTTCCCATTTTTTTGAGGTTATTTCCCAGGGCTAGCTGTTTTCTTGAACCCATTTCCACCTGTCCTAAAGAGTTATATGGATCATATCTCATGCACACTTCTTAAATCTTCCAGTTTTGCATTAATGATTTGCATGAATGATTAAACTCAATAACTGAACCTATTTAGTATCTGTGGCTATCAAAACACCCTTGTTCAGGGCTGGAGTGGTGGCTCAGCTGTTACAGTGCTTGCCTGGCATGCACAAGGACACAGGTTTGAACCCCAGCACCACATACACAACTAAGTGCCGGAGCAAAGAAAGCCACGAGAAAACTAAATAAAATTGATTCTCTCTCTCTCTCTCTGTCACTGTCCCTCTCTCTCTTTAAAAATAAAAAAGTCTGTTGTTCGTTTGAACCAGTATAATATTCCTATTCAGCCCACTTAAACTTCCATTAAACATAATCCATCTTGCTTGGCCCTGATCTTTGCTGAATTCCTGGTTTTTCTACCACATAGTTATTCACCATGTAAGAACTGCTCTGGGCACCATCTCTCAGTAATCTGACTAGTAATTCTGACTAGCTCCCTCCGCTTTCCAACATTACATTTTTAAATTTTATTTTTATTATTGCATTATAGTTTTACACGATGTTGGGATTAGTTGTCACATATTCCTAGATGCACACAATTCAGCAATACAATTTGTTCAACACACCTCCCCTACATCCCTCCTCCCTAATCCCTTGCCTTTCTTCCCAACATTACATCTATATGGTTGGGTTTTTTGTCCTCTTATTTCAAGTTTGCATGACCTATTTCTTGCATAAGACTTTAACTGATTTTCTCTGTCCTATAGAGATTAGACTTAATTTCCATGGTAATGGAGACTGTCAAATAACTTATACCTTTTTTTTAAAACATCAGTTTGCAGTTGAATGAAATGTGTGCTCAGGAAAAGATAACATCCCTTATTAAGCAGCACATCCCTGATGCCAAATTATCAGCGGAAAGTGAAGGAAAGCTTGTCTATACACTGCCCTTAGAAACAACCTGTATATTTCCAGGTAATGTATGTGCAAATATGAAATACAAAAGTAGTCATAGTAAAAGCAATGGTAACTTATAAAACTATCATTAATTGAGAGTTTATAATGCTGTTCAGGTATGTAAACGTGAACTAAGGAGTAGTCAAATAGCAAGCACCTATACTGGGAAGTATTATTATATTCTAATAGCTGCACTGCAATGCTTGGACATTTTAGGCTTCTTTTAATCCTTGTTCCCCTTGTGGTCTATAGCAGAATATTCTAGAGTTAATAACTGTACATCAACACAAGTGATTGAAACTGCTGGCTTACCTATATTAAATAGCCCCATGATATAACAATTTCTCTTGGCCAAGCTGCTGTGATAATGTTGGGTTTTTTTCGGCTTAATATAAAGAAGCTTACTAACTCTGTTTGCATTTCTGCTCCCTGACATTAGGGCACTCTGAAGGCTTGCGTTGAGTATAGCCCAATTACTCTTACCTTTGTATGGTTAACAAACACCCATATATTACCCCATAGAGTTGTTCAAATATGCATTGTACAAGGGTGCTCCTTAGAATCACCCAGTAATTTGTTCATAAAATGCAAATTAGTGCATTTTAGAGTAATTAAAATTTAGGGAACGTTTGTAAAAGCTCTAGGTGGAACGTAAAATTACACTCAATACTCATTTGTGTTCCAATCTTCTTTTCTACTTTTCTGTATGAGATATTCTACCTGAGACTGGAAGCTCCTACTATCCTTTTCCCCAGGAGACTATCCAGGACAAAGCCTCAGGACTTCTATAAACTCTCTAGGACTTAGAATTGGGTTTTTATTTAAGTTTAATTACCCACTATAATTCATATCTGTGCAGGCAAAGATACTGCTCATGGCTCTATGAACAATGACTGATGCCGAAGTGTTTTTTGGTGAATGAACTAAAGAAGTAATAGACACAAAAATTGCTAGAGGGAATAATCACTATCGTAATTTCCTACCAGTGAAAGAAATTTGGAGTCAATTCTTCATCCTCTGTTAGTTTTCTTTTTTTGTCAGAAACAGAAACAGATTTTAAAATGCCTTAGATCCTCTCTCTGTCCTTTGGCAGAAGTTTTCTGAACTGAAGATCCTTCAACTAATTCTCAAGAAGTGTGTTCTTTCCCTTCTGTTGGTTCAGCATGAATGGCTCCCATTTGTATCTATTCTGGGGGGGAAAAAACTCATCAAGTAATTAGGCTTAGAGTTGGAAATCCAAAGTTCCATAATGAACTAGATAAAAAATCTAAAATGAAATTATAACAGAAATACAAATGAATATAAACAAATACTTGATTGTACGAGTAATACTGTAGCTCATAGTACAAAATAGAAAGTACATAGAATTTGAAGAATAAGATTACCTATTATGAAATGTTAGTTTTTAAAATGTCTTAGCCATCTTAAGTATGCATTCATATAATTTCTTTTTTTTTTTTTTTTTTTGGTTTGGAAAGATGTCCTCAGTTTGCTCCTTTTTTGCTGTTTTACTGCTCTGTGTATTCTTTAGAACTTTACAAGGATCTTGATAACAGTCCTGGCCTGGGGATTGAGAATTATGGTGTTTCCATGACAACTTTGAATGAGGTGTTCCTGAAACTAGAAGGAAAATCAGAAATTGATGAATCAGGTAAATAAAATGCATGAAAATAATTGCGTGAAAATATTCACAACACCCAGTGCATAACTCAAGAAGATGCTGTTCCAAAGAACAGCCATTCCCAGACAAGATCATAATCCTCTGTGGACATTGTCTTGTCATTAAAAATAGCTCATGTTGGGGCAGGAGCAGTGACTCAGTGCTTATGACACTTGCCTGGCATGCGCAAGTACACAGGTTCAAACCCCATCACCATATACACATCTAAGTGTCAGAGCAATGAAAGCCATGTGAAAAACTCAATAAAAATGGATTCTCTCTGTCTCTATCTCTCTCTCTCTCTTTCTGTCTCTCTCTCTCACTCGCTGTCCTTCTCTCTTAAAAAAAAAATAAAAATAGCTCATTTTCCTGCATCCAAGGGTCAATGTCCTCCTCATATTCCAAGATCAAGTTCAGACAAAACATTTAATCTTTTTAAATTTATCATTTGTTTTCTTTTATTGGTGCATTATAGTTTTACATACAGAAGGGGCCTGTTGTTACACTTTCAAGCATCCACACCTCCTCTGCACATCCTTCCATCGTCCACTGGCCTCCATAGTTTCTGATGAGAAGTCAGCTCAGACTGAGTGAGGATCTTTGTTACAAGGAGCTGCCCCGACTGAGTTGTTTTCTCTTGCTGCTTTCAAGATTCTGAATTTGGATTTTCACAATTTGTTTGAATATGGTATCTTTAGGTACACAGCTTTACATTCATCCCACATGAGGTATGCTGAGCATCTTGGATATGTAAATTAGTGTTCATCAACAAATCTGAGAAGTTTTTAGCCCTCATTCCTTTTGTCTCCCTCTTTCTTTTCCTGGAGCTGCCATTGTTAGAGTGTGTATTGGTGTGCTTGAAAATATCCTACATTTCTCTGAGACTCTTCATTGTCTTTGTCCTTTTTTCTTTCTGCTTCTTAGCCTGACTAATCTCAATTTATCTTTTATCATGTTGACTGATTCTTTTACTTACTGAAATATGTTAAGTTCTGCCAGTGAATTTTTCTTTCTTAATTGCTGCAATTTTCAACTTTAAAATTTTTATTTGGCTCTTTTTTATAATGTTTGCTTCTTTAATGATATGCCCAATTTGATGAAATGGGGTTGTCAAACACAGTCACTTACAAATATGTTGCTTAATTTACAAATATTTGTGGATATATTAGATATTGTTTTATTGACATTATTTTACGTAGTCATAAAAATATAATCTATGTAAAATGTTTTGCATTTATTGAAACTTATATTTGAAGCAGAGTTAGATCTCTTTATCTGTTTAAAAACATCCATATGTACATATATAAATCCACATGTAAATACTTATGTGTGCATTTATTTATAGAACCTCGTACATACAGAACATATATTCTTATAGAACCTCAGTTGTCTGGAGAGTTCTATAAATGTCAATTAAGTCAAGTTGGATGATAATATTGTTCAAATATTCTACAATCTTGCTGGTTTTCAAACATTTTTTGACCTTTGTGATTTTCCATCTGTGACAAGTGAGAAGTATTTAAATCTTCAATTGTAACACTAGATATATCTAGTTTTATCTTTCTCTCTCTTAAGGAATGTTTACTTCATGTGACTTGAATCTCTGTTACTTTAGCCCAGGCCCACTTGGGATTAGAATGTCCTCATTCTGTGTTGCTTTCATTATCCTTTTGAAAGGTCCCTTTTAAACTGTGATAATGGTTCTTATCTTGAGACCCAGTTTGTAGGAAAAGCACAGCCATCCTTTTAACGGCTGTTAGGCTACGCAATCACAAGAATGCACCTGTCCCACCATCAAATCTCTCAACAACAGAACTTGCCTTGATTTTTCAGTCTGCCACCATTTTTATTTTACTTATTAGTTATCAGTTTATTTGGCCACTGAGAAGTGAACCTGACTCTCCACTCCAGTCATGCTTTGCCTGGGCAGATCTCTCCCCTGCACCCTGCACTCAGGACTTTGGCATGGTGATGCACTGCACCAAGCCCAGCCCATTTGTCCTACTTCCTCTTTCTGCTCTTATCCAGGGGCTGGCTCTAGGTGAACTGCTGTAGTACACAAAGGAAGGCCCCGTATACCTCCATGGTGTCTTGCACGAGACTCTGTGCACCTTCACAGGGCTCTGCTTCCTTCCTGCCCCAGCCTGTGGTGCCTGATTTCATGCACTGTTCCCATGCACCTGGTGAAGGCCCCATGGGAAAGAACTGATAGTGTCAACTCATTTTGTGACTTGGGCACCTCGTGATTCTAGGTGGGTCATGGCAGCCCACATCAACTGTAAGAGTTTATTTAATCCCACTGCTGTCCCCTTGTTCATGCTTTTGCGGGTCTCTCCTTCTGCTCTGTCCCTGGGGATGAAACCTTCCCCCTGTGAATGGAACAGCACCTCCCTTATGAAAATTCGTTTTTTTTTTTAAGTTTCCGTTGTGACTTTATCTCTCCAATGGATTAAAAATGACTAATATTTGTCATTTTGAAAAGAGAGGTGTCACTGTTACAGCTACATAGAAACAGTCTTTATTCATCGTGTGCATTTTTCTGTAGTTGAGTCTGTGCATCTACGGGTGTCCTTTCTGCTTCCTGAGGCTCCATGTCAGGCTGATTTTAACATCTCCCATCTAGAGATGGGAGACATTGTACAAAGCCCAAAAGAGTGCAGCCTCAAACACTGAACACACTTTAAATCTTTCCAGCAATAACAATTTGCAAGTGACCCCAAGGCTGGTAGCTTGTATTCATAGTTCACTCCCAGTGTGTAGCGTCAATTTGTAGCTCTCTTCCCTAGGTAAACACATGCATGATTGCTTCCTTTACCAAATTTGCAAGTTCCACCTAGGCACTGAAATGACCTTGCAAAGTTACTTAATCCCTCTAATGTATGGTGTATATCCAAATTATCTAAAAGCTCCTTTCCACTCCTTTCCACTTCCCTTTTTGTTCTCCCTCAAAATGGATCTTTTATTTCTCTATCTCCAGGAGCAGCTGGCAACGCCACATTGTGTCTATAGTAATATAAAAGATTCAAACTATTGTAAAGCAAACTCATGCAGTAAGCTTAATGATGCACATATGAAGTGGGATTAATGGATTGCTTCTTTTGCATTTTGCAGATATTGACATGCTAAGGGAAGTACAAGCAGAAAGAGCTGGGGACACAGAAAGGCTTGTTGAGATGGAACAAATTCTCTTTTCACTCATGGAGATAAGAAAGACCATAGGTGGTGTGGCTCTCTGGGGTCGGCAAATCTGTGCAATTGCTAAAGTTCGTTTGCTAAAGTTGAAGCACGAAAGAAAAGCTCTTCTATCATTGTGAGTATCAGAGTGTCCCAGAGTTTTCTCCTTAGCCAACATGTGAAAAATAACTAAGGCATAAAAACAAGAGAAAAACAACTTTTAAAAATCCCCGTATCTACAAAACTGGATAAGGTGTCACCCTTATTTAGTCACTGGTCTTAGGAGTTACCTGTAAGAGATTAACATGTGGAATGTGTCAGAGACAATTCTAGAAGAAAAGTTGAAATGATGTAAGCTTCCCTGTAATATTTTTTTCTCATTCAACTTCTCCACTATGAAAGGTGAGACACATTGGGAAGTAGATCTTCTCTCCCAGGATCTGTATCCTGGTGCCCCACTTTGGATGCTGTGTGGTTATCCTGCTGGCTCTTCCCTAGATTCTGAGAGTCCTCTCCAGCCTTTCCAAGTAGCTGGCTCCCCATTCCCTCTTTGTGCATAAGAGACGCCATCCCTATTCCCACCCCTAAGACTCATAATACCTCTTTTGTTGGCTATCAGGGATTGAACCCAGGGGTACTTAACCACTGAGTCACATCCCCAGCTCATTTTTACATTTCATTTTGAGACAAGGTCTCACTAAGTTGAGTAGAGCCTCACTAAGTTGCTAAGGCTGCCTTTGAACTTGCAATCCTCCTGCTTCAGCCTCCTGGGATGCTGGGATTATAGGTGTGCACCACTGTGCTCAGCAATATCACCTCCTATTGCTACTGTGCTACCCATAGTATCTTGGATGTCAATCAATCCCTTATCTCTGAACACTGTATTTTGCTTTAGAAATAAAGAGATAGGTAACCTAGCACACAACTGAATCTCACTAAATACTTGCTAAACAAATAAGTAATGAGAATTTGAGCTTGATTTAGGAAAAATGTGCAGCAGTCTAAAGAGAGTGGATAACGAATGGATGCCATCCATTTTTTAGATTTCAGACAAAATGTGATTACAGTGGAGAAAGGTTTCCAAGTAAGAAACAGAGAACATAAAAAGAATTTTCAATTTATTGGAAGTGAAGAATCAAGGAGAATAAAGACTAAAATATAATTTAAAATTTGAGCCTGAAGACTACAGAAATCACATCACTAACAAGTAGGGTCTATGAGAAGAGGAGTGGACATGAAGAAAGACACGGGGGAGGTGTTGATGAATTACTAGCAGGGGCAGAGGATTTCTGGAACACGGAGGCAGCAGAATCTAAACCCAAGTGAAAGGGGTGACCTGGGCTACCAATGGCCGTAGAGCCAGGGAAGAGATCAAAGGATAAATGTACAGTTTAGCGCCCCCAATTTAGAAAGGAAAAAGGACAAAGCGCTCAGGGGATGAGTCACAGAGAAGTGCTGAATTTCTCAATTTCTTGATCTCCTTTCTTCGTGATCTGCTCAGGTCATTCTAAACTTTAGGAAACATTGATGGTTCACACCGGCTCTTTCATCCTCTGCAGACTCTTGATTCTGGTGGTCGCTTTCTTCCCTCTTCTTTTGAAGTATATCTTGGTGAAAGTTTATCAAAACAGTTACACTTGGGAGCTGTGTCCTCACCTGTACTTCCTTGCTCCTGGACAACCACCACGTGACCCTCTCACTCGGTTATTGATCATCAATAAAACTGGTAAAGATGTGTTTCAAATGTAGCACGTATCCATGTATTAGCACTTTCTTCTTAAATTGTTGAATAATATTCTGTAGTATGGATATACCGTATTTTATTATCACCCATCAGCAGATGAATATTTCCCAATAACTGGTTATGATGAATAGCTTTTGTAAGTGTTAATCTACAATTTTTTTGTGTGAACATCTATATTCATTTCTTTGGGGCATTATCTTAGGAATAAAATTTTCGGGTTACAAGATGACTATGTTTAACCTCTTAAGGCCCTCCAAACTGTGTTTCAAAGCAAAAAAAAACTTCATCTTCACACCAGGGTTCTAATTTCCATATGGCCTTGCCTGAATGCATTGTTTTCTGTCTTTTCCTCATAGTGGTCACCCTTACAGGGTGTCTAATGATACCTGGGGTTGTATTTGTGTTTTGCTAATGGATAATGCGGTTGGATATCTTTTCACATGCTTACTGACTTGTTCAGAGAAGTGTTCTTACCAAGTTTTAGCATATTTGCTTAATAAATATTTCTTCATTTTCTGTATAATCTTATGGCAGTTGTCAGACATTTTAACTAGCCTTTTATTTACTCATTTTTACAGTGTGGTTGTTTTTCTTGAGAGAGGGCTGTGAAGTCTTCCATATCACCATTCTGCAAGTTGCCTTCCATATCAAGAAGCATTTTGAAAATCAGTTAACAATATCACAGTAGTGAAGTGAGTTTTAGCAAATTTGTTGGCTAATTAGTAGAAATTATCTGTCATTGAAACCTTCTTGGTGACAGCTACTATCCATTGCAAGATTCTACCAAAAAACAAAAACAAAGCTATTCCAAAAGCCATGTTATATTTTAAAAGATTTTTCCATTATTAGTAAGCATAAGCAAACACACATACAAAGTAAACCCCTTGAAACTGAATAGATTAATTCACAGCAGCAAGCATGCTATCGTGGAACAAAATCCTCACAGTTCCTATTACAGTAGACATCATACAACATTAATTGTAGCTTAACTGAACAAATTGATAGTGATTGTTTTTTGGGGGTACACATCTGTTGAATTGTACCTAGGGGCAAGCATTGATGACTTCATACATGCCGTGGAGCACCAGAACATAGCTGTGGACGTGGACACAGCTGGAGCTAGAAATGGCATTGACGACCTGTCTTACAATGGAGCTGTTATAGTATCTGGTAATGAAAAGGTATGCTGGGCTCTATTCCCAAAGGCTTTGTGGGAAGCCAGTATGGTATTAATATATTACAGTAGCCAATTTAAGAAGCGAAACAAGTCCTATTTTCACTTATTACTTAGTGAATTATATTCATTGGTATAATGCATAATTAATTTGTATATCCATCATTGTTTAACCAATTCAAACTGTGTTTTAGCAAAATACATCATGTAGAATACCCCATGCCAAGTGTATATTTAAGTCCAAAGAATCCATATTTCCCATAAAGACTTTCTAATACATTTATCTGGAACTTCTGAGCTGTTCTTAAACAATAAACACTCAAAACCTGATTGTAGCCTTAGGCAAGACACTGATGTCCTGATTTTATTTTTTTTGCATGATTTATATATATATTATATATGTTGTATATATATATATATATATACTTTCTTTTACTTATACAAGTATTTACTTTTTTTTCCACAGTGATTTCTTTCTTTTTTTCTTTCTTTCTTTTTTTTTCTTACAAAACATTTGTGGATTTGGATTTTTAAAAATCATTTGGCACCAATTTAAAAACATAATTTTGGGGTTGCTGGAGCAGTGGCTCAGCAACAGCACTTGCCTGGCAAGCACAAGTATATGGATTCAGACCCCAGCACCACATACACAACGAAGTGTCCAAGCAATGAAAGACACATGAAAAACTAAATAAAATTCATTCTCTTGATTCTCTCTTTCTCTCTCTCTCACTCACTGTCCCACTCTCTTAAAAAAATAATAGTAATAATCTTGGGGCTGAAGATGTCACTGGCTGAGTGCTTGCCTTGAATGTGTGAGGCTCTGGATTCCATGGCCAATACTGAGAAAACCAAAAACAAGTTTTAAAAATTGATGTCAGATAAAAGTATTACATTTTGACTTCTAAGGGAAAAAAATCAAAGATCCTTGATAATTTTTCAATTTGCTTGTGTTCTAGAAATACAACTTTTCCTTAGCATGCAATACCAAAAGACTGAACTGCTTTCCCGTTCTCATGGATATTGTAAGTAACGGGCTGCTGGGAATAGTTACACCGTCAGCACGTATTCAGAC
Source organism: Aplodontia rufa (assembly GCA_004027875.1). Lineage (NCBI taxonomy): Eukaryota > Metazoa > Chordata > Mammalia > Rodentia > Aplodontiidae > Aplodontia > Aplodontia rufa. The sequence goes on along the minus strand of PVKS010007525.1, from coordinate 21,690 downwards.
GGACAGAAGCACATTCTGGCAGGTAAGTGCAATTGTAAGGGGCTCTCCTTCCAGTTCATGCTTTCAAATACTGGACTCATTGAGGGGACCACTGTGCTACAAATTAACATTGGATTCATTGCTGCTGTTTCTGGATCATTGGAAACTCAATATAATTTTCAGAGTTTTAATTTTTTAAAAACACAAAATAGAACTAATAACATATTTTCCAAAGAACGGACACACAACAAAAGTGAAATTGTGCGAAATGGTGACCAGCACAAAATTAGTGAAACAGCTGAAGGAAGGAGGTAAAGGAAGAGAAACGGGACAAACGTTTTCTACTTCGAGAAGCAATACAAAAGAAGAAAATTCAGGACAATGTTCAGATTAGAATTGCACAGGATCTCCATTAGAATTATGCCTGATTCTTGTCTAAAGTATTCATTCTTTTGACCTACCTGCCAGATGAGCTTTCCCAAACATGGAACAAAACAAATTACTGTCTCTAAACAAAGGCCCAGGAGATTGGAATGTATACGGCCTTTAAGTATGGAAAACACAGTACTTTTCCCTTTGTAAGAGATGTGGGGATCACAGTTTTTGTTTGTTTGTTTGGTTGGTTGGTTGGTTTTTCTTTTTGTTTTGTTTTATGGTTTTTTTGCCAATAAGAATTTTTTTATTAGATGAATATGGAGTTATCATTGAGGGGGAAACATTGTCAAATAATCAAGAGCAATGTATATTTACATAGTTATCCAGGGCTAATGCCATGTCATGGATGTCCCGCTTGGGTTCCCCATGTTGCTGTTTCCCCCGGAAGACCCCTGAGTTAAATGGATGTCTTGTGGAGGTCAGAGATCTCCTTCTGAGATGATTCCCCCATATTCCCACCCTCCAGCCTCCTAGGTGGTCTTCCTAAGCGCTCCCCACACCCTGTCCCCCACCCTACACCTCCAGGTAGGCATCGTGTATTTTTTAAACTCATTTATATAAATACCTTATACCTAGGAAAAGGCTTGGAACTTAATAAGCACTAAATAAGTTATCTGTTGAACACATAGATGAATGCCAGTGTTCATCAAATTGTTTACATCTCACTCAACTCTAGAGTTACGTGATAACATAGATGGATGATCATTTACCCACTTGCATATAAAATGAGCCACATACCCATCATTATTGTCATGTGCTTGGACAAAGATCCTCTGTCATCTTCTCATACCATCTCATTGTGAGCTCAGGAAATGAAGACATCTTTCAATAAGGGTGTGTAAGGAATTTAATAATTAAAGCAAAAGGTTTAGGTAACCATCAAGCATCAATTTATTTTAGGACCTGTGCTATGGTTCATTTAAACCTTAATGACTGTGAAGGTCTTTTCAACTCTCTAAGGGCAGGATACCACAATTTAGCAAATGACCCCTACAAAGGTATCCTATTTTAGCTAAAATGAATCTGATACCAGCCAGCTAGTTGACTCTGTATTTATGTACAAGGTCATAAGTACACTTTGATGTATTTAATTTGATCCAAATCTCCAGCAATCCTTTTTATTGGGTATTCAAAATTACCTTCTCTTTGCCCCTGAAGTTTTCTGGAGTTTTAGACCACCGGGACTGTCCCACCCAGAGTCAACACATTCACCACTGAGAACTGAGCTACCCAGCACTGAGGCTGCTCTGGAAGCATTCTGACAACGAATGCCACTGTCACCATTCTGTGGTTAGCAAGTGTCCTTCTGAAGGACAACCAGGAGCTGTTTATAATGTCTTTCTGTAGTGTGAAAATAACACGGCACTGATTTCCAGGACAGGTTGCGAATCTACCTTTAAAGAGAGTCATGATCAGGAACAGCAATGATTTCCCCTGATGCTTTCCCTCTCCCTTCTAGTACTTCCTTTTCTACTTTCAAATCCTCAACCAATATTGATCTGGTCTTGTGATATATCTGGGATGACTTCTTATTAGCACAGTAATATGATTTTTGAGTCAGGCTACCACATTCAAAATGAAGATGGGTTAGAAAATTCAAAGTATCAACTATGAATTATCATTGATTACGTAGCATCAGAATAAACTTTAGGATGCTAAGGTAAGGAGACTACTCAAATCTTGCCACTATTCTCTTCGGCTGTGAAATGTGATCAATGTATGCATGTTCTCTGAATCAATTTCCTTACCTATAAATTTGAGTGTAAAGCCAAAAGATCAAAAGTGAAGCTAGAAGAATAATGAAAGAACTAGAAATATCAAAAAGGACCTAAGCCAGGATTACATAAAATTGATTACTCTAATGCTTTGAAATTTTAGTCCAGAAAATGAACTTTGAACTCACTCCTTCCATTCATGGTGTTCTTTGCTTTTTTCAGAACATACAAGATAATTCATCTGAATCCCTGGGATACACCTTATTCTGGCTGCTTTTGGCATCCAGTTGTCCTCCCTATATTGCAATGAGCAGCATTGATGATTATAAGGTAATAACAAACAATGGAAAATTCCATTACTTTGTTTAATTGGAAGCAAAAGATAACATAATTGTGGGATTTTCTATGAAGATGTTTATGCAGATACAATTGAGCATCCAATTCAAGCATAAATTCTATGTAATGAACATAATAGGAAGTTTTTTTAAACAAGAAGAGAGAGGGAAAGAGAGAGAAAGAGAGAATCAATTTTATTTATTTTTTCATCTGGCCTTTATTTGTCCAACACTTGGTTGTATATGTGGTGCTGGGGTTTGAACCTGGGTCCTCATGCATGCCAGGCAAGTGCTCCAACCGCTGAGCCACTGCTCCAGCCTCAAGAGGAAATTTTACAAGTGGAAATATAGGTATATGAATAGATGTAGGTATATAAGTAAGTGGAAATATAGTTATATAAGAAATAGATAATAGAGAATGATTCAGAAATTCATACGGATATACAAAGAACCCAACATAGACAAAATAACTTTGGAAAAGGAAAACAGAGTTGGAAGACTTGGGCTTCTGACGAAATTATAGTATTTAAGAACATGTCACGTTAATTAAGAATAATCATATCAATAAATGAAATGGAATGACCATTTCAAAAATAAACCCACACATGTATTTTCAGTTGATTTTCAAAAAAATTGTCAAGAAACTCACATTGAGGTTAAAATTAGACTTTTCATCAAATTGTGCAACTTGACACCCATATGAAAAAAATGTGTTCCTAACATATAACTCTCACTCCCTACACAAAATTAATTTGAAATGAATTATAGGTCTTGTGGTAGGCAAATATTTCTTAGATGAGAAAGAGGAAGTACATATAATGAAAGAAAAAGATTTTGAACTTCATCAAAATAAAAATCTTCTTCTTTTCAAACAAACCCCAATAAGAAAATAAAACCACAAGTCACAAGCTGAGAGAAAAATGTCCACAATACTTACATATCTGACAAAAGATTGGTATCAAGAATATGTAACGAACTCAGACCTCATTCATAGAAGTTGACCCAGTTTTTAAAATGGGCAAAATATTTAAACAGATACTTCACCAAAGATAGGCAGATGGAAAATACTGCCAAGAAATTATGGCTGATACCATGAGTAAGAGGGAAATAGCTCCAAAGAGGTTCTTTTACGTGAAATGAATGTTGTTAAAATGACTGGCAATATCAGGTGCATGAGGATGTGCTAAAACTAGAATCTCTTGCACACAGCTGGTGACCACGTAGATTGCACAAGCACTTTGCAAAGCAAGTTGACCGTTCCTTGTAAAGTTAAAAATACACTCCTTGCTCATCACATCTTCTCCTGAGTACTCAAGAAAAAGAAATGCACGTAGACTTGAACATTCTGGTTGTCCGCACTTCATTAAAGTCTGGTATGGCCACGTGGTGGAACAGTACTTAGCCATACAAAAGAAAAAAAAAAACCTAATGAATCGATCAGTGCAGAGGAGTCTCAGAACCATTAAATTGAGGGAATGAAGATAAACACAAAAGAGGAAATACTGAAGGATCCATCCAGTGACAGACATCTGGGTTGATTCTGTAATTTAGCTATTGTGCATTGAGGTGCTACGAACATTGATTTTGCTGTATCACTGTAGTGTGCTGATTCTAACTCCTCTGGGAAAATACCCAGAAGAGGGATAGCTGGGTCGTATGGTGGATCCAACTCTAATTTTTTGAGAAATCTCCACACTGATTTCCAGAGCAGCTATACCAGTCTGCAGGTCCACCAACAGTGTGCTAGTGTGCCCACCTCCCCACAACACCTCCAGCATTTGTTATTGTTTCTATCCTTCATCTTTGTGAATCTGACTGGAGTGATGTGAAATCTTAAAGTAATTTTGACTTGCATTTCTCTGATTACTAGTGATTTAAATAACTGTCTCATGTATTCATTGGCTTACTTACTTCCTCTGTTGAGAAGCTTCTGTTTAGCTCTCTGGCCCGTATATTGATTGGATAGTTTGTGTGATTGAGTTCTTTGTAAATTTTGGATATGAGTCAACTATCAGAGGAATCACAAGCCATGATTGTCTCCCATTCTGTAGGTTCTCTCTAGACAATTTTGAACAATTCCTTGGCTGAGCAAAAACTTTTTAATTTAGTGGCATTTCACTCATTGATTCTCGATTTTAATTATTTTGCTTTGTGAGTCTTTTTGAGAAAATTATTGGCGATGTACACATGCTAGAGAGTTGCTCCTAATTATTCTTCTAGCAGTTGTACAGTAGCTGGTTTAATTCCTAGTTATTTGATCCATTTTGATATGATTTTTGTACAAGGTGAAAGATAAGGACCTAATTTCAGCTTTCTGCAAGTGACTGTCCAGTTTGTCCAGCACCATTTGTTGAGTAGGATGTCTCTCCTCCATGTTGTATTTTGACCCCCTTTGTCAAAGATCAGTGTTTAAAGATTTGTGGGTTTGTCTTAGAGTCTTCTATTCTATTCCATTGGTCTTCATGCCTATTTTGATACCAATATCAAGCTGTTTTTGTTACTACAGTGCCATAGTATAATTTTAGATCTGGTATTGCAAATCCACCTGTTTCATCTTCCTTGCTTAGTAATGTTTTGTCTATTCTGGGTTTCTTATTGTTCCAAATGAATTTGAGAATTGCTTTTTTGATATCTGTAGAGAATGACATGGTATCTTGATGGGGACTATATTAAATCTGAATAGCACTTTTGGCAGAATGGCATTTTAATTATATTAATTCCGCCTAACCAAGTACATGGAATGTCTTGCCATCTTTTCAGGTCTTCAAGTTCATTCTTCAGTGTTTGATAGTTTTCATTGTAGAGGTATTTTACTTCCCTAGTTCAATATATGATTATATTAGAATTACATTAATTTACTAGTAGTTTTAAAATATGTAATTTAATACATTTTTTCAGAAGATGACAAAAAATATAAATTACATTGATATTTATGACTCCATTTATACTTCTGTACCTGGTAGATACATCGTTGGATGATAATGAATATTTGAATGTGGACTATGGCAAAACTAACTTCTTTTATCCAGATGAAAGCATAAAGCAATTATATATATGATTACACTTGATGTATGTAATTATATACTACTATATGAAATATACGAAATATAATACTATGTTTAATGGTGTATAGTATGTATACTATACATAATGTATAACTAAAATATATTTAATTATGTATAGTATGTAATTATATTAACAATATTTGATAATGCTATAATAGCTTAATATTAATTAGTACATGATATGTAGTATATAAACTTTATATAATTTATGATTAATAGAGTATATTCAGTAATTACGTATTTATATTATTTTTTTAAAGAAAGAGGGAGAGAGGGAGACAGAGAGATAGAGAATCAGTTTTATTTATTTTTTCATCTGGCCTTTGTTTCTCCAATATTTAATTGTGTATGTGGTGCTGGGGTTTGATCCTGGGTCTTTGCACATACCAGGCAAGTACTCCAACCACTGAGTCACCACTCCAGCCCCACATATTTATAATTATATATATGTATGTTATATGTATATGTTATATGTAATAATATATATGCTGATTTTTACATAATAATTGTATATGTTAAATGTTAATTATTTATTATTATAGAATTTATAATTAACATATTAATAGAATTACATAGTATACAGAAATATCTTGCATAGTATATATAATTATAGAAGCCATATTTAATTATGTATGTCTTGTGTGCTAGTTTAAGACTATTTACATATCACATGTGGTATCACGCGGGAAGCCAGTGGCCGGGATGGATAAACAGCACCTCCCTCCCTAGAAAGCCACTGGGTCACTGTTTCCTGCAGCACTTCAGCCTTGATAGTTCTGAGGTCTTCTTTCACATGTTCCCACATCAGTGTCCTTCATTAAAGCAGGAAACTGATATTCATGTCCAATAAAACCCACACCCTTGGGGCTGGAGCAGTAGCTCAGCGGTTACGATGCTTGCCTGGCATGCTCGAGGACCCAGGTTCAAACCCCAGCACCAGGCACACAAGAAAGTGTTGGAGCAATGAAAGACAGGAAAAGACTAAACAAACTTGATCTTCTCTTTCTCTGGATAACATTTGCAGCCATAATCCAGAACTACCACAAATAAGGAGTTTGTTTCGATATTCTTAACTTTATCCACATTTTCTTAAAAGTGAAGCTGAAACGTCGTTTGCATCTTTGCTCTCTCTTAACCAGAACAGAATGAGGTCACAGCTGCGGATCTCGGGCCTCTTTCCTTCTGCGTACTGGCTCGGGCAGGCACTGGTGGACATTCCCCTCTACTTCTTGGTCTTCCTTTTAATGTACTTAATGGACTACCTGTTGAACTTCCAAGAGACTATATTTACACTTATAAATCAGGGTATTCAAGTAAGTGACACTATCCATAGAGCAAATGTCATTTGTCTTTAATTAGGGGATTTGAATATTCAAACTTTTTCATTGGCGGTGTGTTGTCATATATTAAATAACGATCAAGTCAGTGTTCTGGGGGCTGGGTGTTTTCCCGGATTGTATTTGTCTGTAACTATTTTAACACTCCTGTTGATTTCAGATCCTATGTGCTGTTGGTTATGCCATGTCCCTTATCTTCTTGACTTATGTGATTTCGTTCATTTTTCGCAAGGGGAGAAAAAACAGTGGCATTTGGTCATTTTGCTTCTATGTTGTAAGTATGTTTCTTGTGAACACGAATTTTGTGTATTTAAAATACAATGTGAGTTAGCACTTTAAATTTTTCCCGCAGAATGATAACTCAGGACTGGCACCAGTCTTGGCTTATTCTATCATTATACTTTTGTTCTCGATTGACAATGAATCCCTCCTAATTGTAAGACCACGTTTAATGAATAAAAATTTTAAAGGGGAGGAAAAAAGAATAATAAATCATTTACATTTTCCCCAAAAATGGATCCTTTCCAATATGTGCACCTTTCCCCCATCCTACTTCCATCTGTGTCTTTCTTTAAAAGTGGCCACATTATCTCTAGTACTATAAATTTTGAGCTAGAAGGAAGCCTGGAGATAATCCACATCTTCCTTTTACTGCAGAAGAAATAAATCCAAAACCCTCCATGAACTTAGGCAATTCTGAATTTGTTGCCTAGCATAGTTAAAACTAGAAACTCCCAAATAAGAATTAGTTCCACAAAGCCACGCTTCTTTTGTCTGAATTAGAAGGGAAAATGCATGCAATTTATGAGTATCCATTATAATTTCCTGTGCCTTCAGGATGCAAAAATTAAATTATTACTTCCGTAGCTACCTACTGACTTCCACAGTGTCTGAAATGAAGACTGGTCACAGGAGAAAAGATATTAAATAAGTAAGCCTCACCCCAAAAGAGTTCTCACGGGATAGATGGATAATAAATGGTCACTTGTTAAGACAGTGATAAAGGAAAGATTGCCTATAGAGTTATTTTCTGTCTTAAAAGTCTGTTACACGATGGAGCTATAAAGGTACTTACGGAAAAAGGAGAAAAGAGCTATCTGTGATAATGAGAGCAGAGATCTCCTTTAGAAAGTGAAATCCGAAGAAGAGCAGGATTTCAACACATCCAGTGAAGATGGGCGGTGTCAAGAGGGAGGAATGGGTGGTCAGACTTGGAGGAGGAGGGAGCTTGGGCTGGTCCTAGGAACTGCTCACCATCTGGGAGGCTGTGCTTAGAGATCAAGGAGGTGAAGGCTGGGCACTCCTCGTTAGGGTGAGGCTAACAATGGGCACCATGGCTGGCCTTAAGTAACGGACTCAGGAATTCGTTGTCCAGACTGTGAGAAGCCATAGTCACCTCCAGCACAGAAGAAAAAAACAAAGTGAGATCAACTGTCAGAAGGAGCACCCTCGCCACTACAAAAACATAGTCTGTGAGACCAAGAAACCAGATGTACAAATGTTTTAGGAAGCCATGAAGCCACTGCAAAGTTTTCAAAGAGACAGATTCCAGGGCGTCAGAGGCTCCTGGGACTTTCTCTTGCCCCCAAGTTCAGTGTTTTATATTTCCGCTGAAGCCATCCCAGTTACACAATGCTTACTTTTCTGCACTGGGATAGTTAACAGATACTGTTGTTGATAGTGTTGTTTCCGTTAGATATCGATTTCACTTCTTCACTGTGATTACTGCTTATCTCTCTTGCATTTTACCCCCAAGAAGCAACACATGCCAACTTTATTTTGCTTTTCTCTCCTAAAAATACTCTACACATGGGATCCTGGGTTTGTCCGGTCTTGTCTCGTGCATGATGCCCTAGGCCCACGGAATTTATCTGTGTTTTCAGTTTGGGTCGTGAGGCTGGAGCTGAAATTCAGAGTGCAGTGTTTTTGGATGAGCTGCGGCTCCGTCGAGAGCGGGTGTTGAGATTTAGAGGGATTAACATGCACATCTCTGCTTTGGTTTCCTTAGGTCACCATATTCTCCGTGTCTGCATTTCTGTTTGAAAGCTATAGAGGCAGTGTGCTGCTCTGCATCATTTTTTTAATACCACAAGCCACGCTGATCGGCTGTCTGTTCTTATCTTTTCACGTGAGTGAAGCCCCAGTCTGCCCCAGCATGCAGGAACTCAGGACCTGCTGTGAAGGCTGAGTCTGTGTCCAGAGCATTGCACAAAACCTGGAAATTTCCACCTCGTGGATTCCAGCTGATTTTCTCCCCTTGGGACAATGGGTTCCAGCTGACCTGGAATGGAAAATCTGGTCCTGTTAAACTTGGGGAGGAAGGGAGTGGGTAGTGGAAAGAGAGCAGCTTTCACAGTCGTTCTCCCAGGCAGGCTTAGCTTTAGAGGAAGGAGAATCCAGGGCTGTTGACCTCTGAGCCTTAGGGGTTTGGGAGAACATCAAAAGTCCTTTTTGTTCTGACTAGCTGATACAAAAGGAAGGGAGGTACCAGGCATGGTAAAGAGGTACAGCAGGGAAGGGAAGGGACTGCGGGGCGCACAGTGACTTAAATACAGTGTCTCTCTGTCCTGGGGGCTGGCCCAGATCCCACAGACTCCCTCACCAGGCAGTAAGGTTGATGAATCCTGCTGCTTCCAACCAAAGCTCCCAGGACCTGGGAGGAAGGAAGTCAGGCCTCAGGATTCCATTGCGAATGGAGACCTGCTTGACACTTCTGGTGAAATCAGGGAAAGCGCTAGCAAGGTTCTTTGATGAAGATAAAATGCATGAAATGAAAATCTTCCTATTTAGCTATTGTATTTCCTTTTGCAGATTTTCATACTCTATTTCTTTGAGGATGAACAAAAGAATGCAGAACCATTCCTGGTCTCCCTTATTGTAAGAGCACACTCTTCTTTTGAAATCATTGGCGGTTTTTTTGTTATTGTTGTTTTGGGTTTTTTTTTTTTTAACTATACTCAACTATCTCTATTCTTGTACGTACTCTGAAAGATTTTTTTCCCTTTATTAAAGAGAAGATATAGATATCTGTGGCCTATGGAGATTTGATATTTATAAAATCTAGGACAGTTATTTTTATAAAGATGAGCAAGAATATAACGTACTTTCTAAGCTTTAAGAACACTGTGAAACTATAAGAGCAAATGATGTAGTGATATCACATAATCGTTTCTGGTATTTTTGCAAGATTGAAAATAAACATGATCACTTCCCAGTTTATCCACTAGTTACTAGAAATTTGAAATGCTTTCCCCAAACACATTTTTATAAAGTTCACTTACTCCTAGTTCCTCCCTGATACTAAAAATCATAATCTTTTTTGTTTCTAATTGTTCTTCTCTCTTTCTCTTTGTTCCTAGCCTTTCCTTCATTTTATCATTTTTCTTTTCATTCTTCGATGTCTGGAATGGAAGTTTGGAAAGAAACCAATGGGAAAGGACCCCTTCTTTAGGTTGGAAGAAATGAAATGGATTCTTTTATTTCGTTGATCAATATTTTAAGCTATTTCTGTCATGTATGAAGTCACCCATTAACAAAGAGGCCATGCTCTAGGATGGGAGGGGGTAGGAACAATGCATCGGCACAAATAAAAAGATTCAGATACCTAAACCAAAGATTAAAATCCAGTGGCAGAAACAGACTTGAAATGCTGAATATAAAAGTCTCCAGGCCAGAGTTGGTGGCTGACACCTATAATCCCAGCCACTGAGGATGCTGAGGCAGGGAGATCTTAAGTTTAAAGCCAGCCTGAGTAATTTAGCAAGACCATGTCTCAAAATAAAAAAATAATAATAATAAAAATAAAAAGGGCTGGGGTTGGGGCTGGAGCCGTGGCTCAGTGGTTGGACAATTTGCATGGCACGCTCAAGAGCCTGGGTTCAAACCCCAGCACCACATGCACAAAACACAGATGAAAAAATACTAAATAAAATTGTTTCTCTTTTTCTATCACCCTCTCCATCTCTATTTTAAAGAGAAAATTAAAATAAATTAATTCATTAATTAATTTTAAAAAGGTCAGCAGTAGAGCACCCCTGGGTTCAATCCCCAGTACAAGGGTAAGAACATTGGGAGCACTAGGGAAAGTTAAATTTGGTTGGTTCAGTCCAAGGAACAATTGATTTGAATAGATTGATGGTTGGAGGAATGCTGTCCATCCAGGGAGAAGGAGTGGGATGACAGACAGGCCCACAACAATAGTAACTGTACTCTGCTGTCCCCTGTGGCATTTGGTGAGAAGCCAGGTGGTGACTCATAGACTAGTTCAGTTCTAGATCGGACTCGGAAGCACGGACTTTTGTGAACCACTAGGGAGGCAAATATAATCTTTTTTTCTATTTCTTTTTCTTTCTTTTTCTTTTTCTTTTTTAAGAGAGAGGGACAGTGAGAGAGAAAGAATCAATTTTATTTAGGTTATTCATCTGGTTTTTCGTTGCTCTGAAACTTCATTGTGTACATGGTGCTGGGGTTCAAACCCACATCCTCGTGCATGCCAGGCAAGTGCTGTAATCACTGAGCCACTGCTCCAACCCCAAACATAATCTCACATCTCGCGTGCCACATAGGGCTCATCTCTCACTATCACAGGTAGTCCAATGAGTGATTGCCGAAACAAAAGCAGACCTTTTGGAAACCATGGGAAGTGAGATTAGAATGAAGTGGATTCTGGGTAGGACAGGCCAGATTTAGTATGACGAGAAAGAATGAATCTGACATCAATTGCCAAGAAATGGAGAGGCTTAATGATAGACCAAGCATCTAACTTGTATTTTCTGAACCAGTCCTGAATTCAAATATTCTGGCCCATTTTCCCCATGAGAACATGTTAATGCCAACATGTTGGTGTCCAAATTAAGGTTCTTAGAAAAATTGCTTCGTTGAGTTATGATCTAAAAATCCTTTGCCACATAATAGGCTTCAAGTTAGCCACTGAAGTAGAAAAAAGTAATATTCTATAGAGATGTAGAATGGAAGATACATAAGATGTAATGGTCACTAAATACGATCCTGCTGTTGACAGATGGAAGCTTACAAAGGGACAAGAGCTCACTGTAGCAAAGGCGGGTTATGCTGGTCTGTTGATTGTGCTGCTGACTCAGGCATGAGTTTTAAGGAATGCAGTATTCTTGCTACAACGATGAAGGCCAAAATTCAATTGCTAATGGATGTGTCTGACTCTAGAATTTCCCCAAGAAGCGGAGATGTGTGTCAAAATCCAGAAGAGCCAGAAGGGGAAGATGAAGATGTTCAGCTGGAAAGAGTGAGAACGGCTAACGCCTTGAACGCCACAGATTCTGATGAGGTAAAACGTGCAAAGCGATTATCTCATCAAATTAGACCAACCTTTGTTAAAGCCGTCCATTCACCAGTCCAGTTCTCAAATGACTTTGAGTTTTTTCAGCCTTATATGACGATTACTTCTTTACAAAGAAGTTTCCACCTCTAATGGGCAGATGGGAAGTCAAGTCAGCTTTCTTTGTATTTCTTAGAGTAAATATAAAGCCAAGCAAAACTGCAATGATAAAAACCAGGAAAGAGGGGCTGGAGCGGTGGCTTGGTAGTTACGGTCCTTGCCTGGCACCACGTTCAAACCCCAGCACCATGTGCACAAGGAAGCAGCGGAACAACAAAAGCCACATGAAAAGCTAAATAAAATTTGCTTCTCTCTTTCTCTTTCTCTCTCTCTCTCTCTCTCTCTCTCTCACTGTCCCTCTCTCTTAAAAAGAAAGAGAAAAAAAACAGGAAAGACTTTGAGAAAGCAAACCAAGTAATGCATATCTCCATTTTTTGGAGAAAGTGCACGGTACAAAACTCAGAGTCAAGTCCCCGCCACCATACACCATTCTGTCCTCTGAGGATGGGACGGTTCAGTGCGTTTTCCAGGTCTCTGTGCTCCTGCTCTCAGGAGTCAGGCAGGGTGTAGAAGAGGATGTGATCCTGAGTGGAAAGGAAAATGACATTGTCTCTTATCGGGAAATAAGTGCTAGTCTGGGAGAATGACCTTAAGCACATCACCTAGCAGGAGGACACCTCCGATCGTGCTTGGGCAGCAAGCGTCAAAGTGGATTCCATCGACGGAGAGAGCCAAGGTCTGAAACGATTGCCTTGTCTTTCACAGAAGCCAGCCATTGTTGCCAGCTGTCTACGCAAGGAGTACGCAGGGAAGAGGAAGCATTGCTTCTCCAAGAGGAAGAGGAAAATAGCCACCAGGAATGTCTCATTCTGTGTTAGGAAAGGTTGGGCACAAGACTTCCCCGTGGGTGGCTCAGAGCCCTCTTTAGAGCGTTGGGGCTGCTGGGGAGATCTGCTTACACACCACCGCTGGGCTCTCTCACAGGTCCTTGACAGCTCTTTTTACATGTCTTATTTCTAAGTTAAATTAATTCACTTGTGCTATCAATGGGGCAGAGTCCCATCTACATTGAAACCTTCAGCTATTAAAATGAACCACAGGAAAAAAATAAATTAAAAAAGTGCATCTAGGAATTTATGACAACTAATTCCACCATTAGGTAAAACTATAATGCATTAATAAAAACTAAATTTAAAAAATGAACCACTGGAGCCATGACATTGCTCCTAAATGAACACATTTGATTTCCTAATGTTCACTATTTTCCACAAGAGAACAGGTCAGGGATGTCCCAGCGTATTCTGCAATCTTAACGAATAGGTGTTAGAGGCCCTGGATTTGTGTCATTACTACCCAGTGGTTGGGACCACAGGAGACAGACTCTGACGCTCCGCGCTTCCAACACTGACTTTGGCTCTTTCTAGCAAAGTGACCTTGAGCATATAACTTCATTCTTGAGAGTTTTTCCCCAAATACATAAAAAGAGATTCTGATCATTTCTCCTGATGACGGTGACAGTGGAGACACTATATATAAAACACATTGCAAATACTTGTCACAGACTGAGACTTCAGACTATTCTTAAATTTTACCATTATCATTAATTCATATTAACCATCACCATTTTTTTTCAGGTGAAATTTTAGGGTTGTTAGGACACAATGGAGCTGGAAAAAGTACATCCATTAAGGTGATAACTGGAGACACAAAATCAACTGCTGGCCAGGTAGGTGAATTATGTGTAAACTATGTCATCCAAATGATGGCAAGATGCCAATCATTACATGATTGCAGTGACTCAATGCAATAGTTCAAACATTACCACATAAATACATACAAAAATTCAACCCTAAGGGAATAATTATTCATGCCTGCAGAGGCAGGAAGAGGGGGTTTTCTGTATTAGATCTGAAATCAATATCAAAATCCATATGAAATTTATTTATGTCAATAACGTGCATAGACATGTACTTTTGGTGAGCTTCTCATCTTCTCAATATGTAATATTTTAATCTTGAGATAAATTGCTTTAAGAAACCTAAAAATATTTATTAATTATATTCATTTTCCTTCAAAAAAAATTTGTTTAAAGCAAGAAAGATGAAACAGGTGGATTCGCAATACCAGATCTAAAACTACACTATAGAGCTGTAGCAACAAAAACAGCATGGTACTGGCATCAAAATAGGAATGAAGACCAATGGAATAGAACAGAAGACTGTGAGACAAACCCACAAATCTTTAAACATCTAATCTTTGACAAAGGGAGTCTAAATATAGCATGGAGGAGAGACAGCTGTTCAACAAATAGTGTAGGGCAAACTGGACAGCCACTTGCAGGAAGTTGAAATTAGGTCCTCATCTCTCACCTTGTACAAAAATCATATCAAAATGGATCAAATAACTAGGAATTAAACCAGCTACCATACGACTGCTAGAAGAAAAGTTAGGACCGACACTCCAGCATTTGAGAATAGGCAAAGACTTTCTCAACAAGACTCCTAAAGTGAAAGAATTAAAGTCAAAAACAATGAGTGGGGTGCCATTAAGCTAAAAAGCTTTTGCACAGCAAAGGATTGGTCAAAATTGTCAAAAGACAACCTACAGAATGGGAAATAATCATGGCCTGTGATTCTTCTAACAGGGAACTAATATACAGAATTTACTAAGTCCTCAAAAACTTTAATATCAAATGCACAAACAGTCCGATTAATAAATGGCCCAAAGAGCTAAATAGAAGCTTCTCAACAGAAGACATTGAGCAAGCCAATGAATACATGAGAAAGTGCTCTAAATCACTACTAATTAGAGAAATGCAAATGAAAACTACATTAAGATTTCACCTCACTCCAGTCAGATTAGCAAAAATGAAGAATATAAGCAATAACAGATGCTGGAGGGGTTGTGGGGAGATAGGCACACTAGCACACTGTTGGTGGAACTGCAGACTGGTCAGCCCCTCTGGAAAGCAGTATGGAGAATCCTCAAAAACTTAGGGATGAACCCACCATATGATCCAGCAATCCCTCTTCCGGGTATTTTCCCAAAGGAGTTAGAATCAGCACATTACAGCGACACTGCAAAATCTATTATCATAGCAGCTCAGTTTACATTAGCTAAATTATGGAACCAACCCAGATGCCCCTCACTGGATGAATTGATCCAAAAACCATGGTATAAATATACCATGGAGCTCTACTCAGCGACTAGAAACAAAGAAATTGCAGCCTTTGAAGATAAATGGATGGCAATGGAAGAAATCATGCTGAGCAAAGTTAGCCAAACCCAGAGGGTCAAGGGTCGAATGTTTTCACTAATTTGTGGAGAATAAAGCTAAAGCCAGGCCTGTGTGAAAGGTAGCTAATCTCATGTATTAGACCCAACAAAGGCGTAGCAACACATAGTCTAGGGCAACCATAGATATGTAGCAGGGAGGGGGGGATAGAGTAGGTAGGGGGGAGAAGGAGGGAGAAAAGGGAGGAATCTAGAGCTCCAGTTGATCAAAGGGAAAGACATCGTGGGATAGAAGTAGAACTCCCCCTACCCGAATTCGAGGAATTTCCATTGGGAAGTCTATCCGCGGGAAGCACCAAACTGAATCTAAACGAGGGGTCTGTGGAACTGTGCCTTAGGAAGGGGAGGATGATCAAGCCAAGAGGGGGAGCACAGCCAGGAACACTATTAACAGTTATCCCCATTAAAGGGGAGACAGCAGGGGTTCAGCACCCTCTGAAGCCAGCAGGAAGGCGGTACTCATGAAGAGGACCTTTCAGTCAATGCTGGTGATTCAGCCAACCCTAACTAGACTCCTTGCGTGAGTTGTTACTGCCCTCCAGCTGGGTCAGCGCCTGGACCTGAAGTCAACATTTTCTTTCTCATTAAGCATGGGAGAAAGGGAGCTGTAACTGCTCATTGGTACATTGGGACAAAATATTTGAAGAGAGAGAGAGACAGAGAGAGGCAATGAGAGAGAAGGAGACAATTTTATTTAGGTTTTCACAAGAGAATCAATTTTATTTAGTTTCTTATGTGACTTTCGTTGCTGTGACACTTCATTGTGTACGTGGTGCTGGGGTTCGAACCTGGGTCCTTGCCCATGTCAGGCAAATGCCGGAACCAATGAGACAGCACACTATCCCTGGGACAAAGTATTTTAAAACCTAAGTAAGGACTGAAATACGAAGCCAACTACTGAGAAGTCGTAAGATGAGCTTAATCAGCTCAATGTTTGATGAAAACAGCAATGATTGATGTTTCCAATCACATAACTCTCCTCCTTCAACACTTTCGGGGACGCTCCACCCCGGGACTGGCAGGTCACCTCCCCCTTGTCTTTTTTTTTTTTTTTAAGAGAGAGGGACAGTGAGAGAGAGAGAGGAAAAAAAAGAGAGAGAGAGTCAATTTTATTTAGTTTTTCATGTGACCCATTTTGTTCCGACACTGTGTAGCATGTGCTTCTGGGGTTTGAACCAGGGTCGTCAAGCACATGCCAGGCAAGCACCGTAACTGCTGAGGCCACGGCTCTAGCCCCTTGTATAAAGGCGACTGCATTAGCTGACTTCCCTTCCACCCTTCTCTCCCTCTGCGCCAGGTCACCTGCCTCTGTCTTGGGTGTAAGAACTCCTCAGAGTCCCTCCCTCCACAGGACTTTGCTCTCAGGCTCTGCCCTGCTTCAAACCCTCGCCACAGACCCTGCCCTGCCTGGCACCTTCTCCTCTTCTGCTGAAATGGCTCCTCAGCAGACAGGTTCTCCCAGCAAACCAACCAAAGTCCCTCCCGCTCTTATTCTCCACCCTGGCTTACGTTTCCATAACAGCACCAGCCTGAGCTATCCTCGTTCTGTTCACCCATCTCTCTACTTGGTTCTTACCAGATTCCCGCAACGAATGAAAACTCCAAACGAGAGGGCTTTAATTATTCCGCCCCCACTGTCCCAGCTGGCAACATAGCATCTGTTATGTAGGTGGCACCCAGATACATCGCATCCGAGAATGAGTCATTAAATGAAGGGAGTTTATTTGGACAGTGATGAAAACATTGGCCATCACCTTGGGGCTGAGATGGCAGGCCACCACATTCGTGGGATCTTCGATGTTCAACTCAGGTTTTGCTGCTGGCCGTGCACACAAGTTTACACGTTCTCACTCTGATAAGTGTTCTCCAGTGCAAACCGGTCACAGATTATTAAATTCAATGTGGTCCTCCAGTCTACCCAGGCTTGCATGAAGAAGCTATGGTGGGCGTACTCAGAGAAGCTCTGAGGCTGACTTTTATCCATAGGTGCTTCTCCAAGGGAGCAGCGGAGGGGACGGCCTGGGCTTCCTGGGGTACTGTCCTCAGGAGAATGTGCTGTGGCCCAACCTGACGGTGAGGGAGCACCTGGAGGTATTTGCCACCGTGAAGGGGCTGAGCAAAGGTGATGCTGCGGTCACCATTAAAGGGTAGGTGGGGAACCACACCTGTGCTATGTCCGGGAGGCAGGGAGAAGGTTGGGGCTGTGAACCCTGACCCAGGTCATGCTGGGCAAGGGAGCACCTGCAAACTGGCTTCTTGGATTGCAAAGCATTAAGGATTTTTTGTTTTTTGTTTTGTTTCTCTTATTAAACATGGGAAGGGAAAAAAGCCATTGGTAAAATTCATCAAGAATACTACAGTTTCCACTATTTATCATAAAAAAAAATCTTTGGATGTCTTTCAAAAGACAGCACTCTGGGTGGGGATCCAGACAGTGATGGGCACCCCTTTTCCCCGCCACATCACAAGTCCTTCCAGAGCTGCACCTCTGGGCTCTGCTCCCCACCCTTGCTCTCGCTGGTCCATTCTCCCCGCTCGGCTGGCCTCATGGAGCAGACTGTGATGCTCTCTCTGCTGGGCTCCTTCAGGTTGGTGGAGGCCCTGCGGCTGCAGGACCAGCTGAAGGCTCCCGTGAAGAGCTTGTCGGAGGGAGTGAAGAGGAAGGTATGGGGCGGGGCTCGGGGTTGCCCTGTTTACCCCGACAGCTGCAGGACACCCTTCCCCTCTCGTTCCAGCTGTGCTTCGTTCTGAGCATGCTGGGGAACCCGTCGGTAGTGCTTCTGGATGAGCCGTCCACTGGCATGGACCCCGAGGGGCAGCAGCACATGTGGTGAGGCCAGTACCCACAGGGGCAGCATGGCCCACATTGCGGGGAGTTTGCAAACTGTTTTGCTCCTTTAAAGATTGTCCCTTAACAAGGATCAGGATAGGACGCAAATGATAAAGTCCAAGAGGCAGAAGGCACGTCTTGGCTTGACCCAGGGGTCAGCAGTACCCAGTTCACTCTGAACTTAAAGCACACGCATTTACACTGCCAAAGGCAAAAAAAATCAAACTGGTGTTCTACAGCATGATAGGGTGAATAACATTAATAATAACACACCATATATCTCCAAATAACCAGAAAGGATGATTTTGAATATACTCACCATGAGAAATGATAAAAATTTAAGGTGACAGATATGATGATTATCCTGTCTTGATTATTACCCAATGCATGCATGAAACAAAATTATATTATACCCCATAAATATGTGGAATCATTATGTATCAATCCAAAAAATGAATTTAATTTAAAAAATGCAAAAAAATTGCCCCTTAAATTGTTTCTTTGTGTGAAAAAAATATATCAATTTAATTAGTAAAACCAATACTTTGTGCCGGGGGGAGGTTTCTCTGATAATATTTCATCACCATTCTTCCTTGAAGGAAGAACCACCATCGCTAGGGCTGTGAGGAACTTACTCTGGGTGGTGTAGGGCTCAGGGATGTCTTAGGTTAGTATAGTGATTTTTGTGATTATCCAATTACGTGGTAGCCAGTTCTTGGCATGAGAACCGTAGTCCTCCTTAAGTCATTAATGTTGTGGTTTGTTGATTTTCTTCTCACCAGATTGACATTTTGCATCCTTCTGTTCTCATTCACCCAGCCTTTTGGTGTGGTCCTCCCTTGCTGAGCACTTCTCTTTCAATGTGACCTTGTAATAAACCCTGCATTCTGTAAACACCCTCTCCCAACCACTGTGCGCTTCCATCTAAGCAGGTCTCGCCCACCTTAGCCTTCCCCGCCCTCCCTGCCTTCTGGATCTCATCCCTCCCTTGCTTAATCTCTTGTGTTAATGATTACATTCAGGCCCAGTTACGATTTCTTTTCTCTCTCCACTTCTGACTTATAAAAGGATTCCCTCAATTACAACTACTGTCTTCACAACACAGGAAGGCAATCCAGGCCACCATTAGGAACACAGAGAGGGGTGCCATATTGACCACCCATTACATGGCAGAGGCCGAGGCTGTGTGTGACCGTGTGGCCATCATGGTGTCTGGAAAACTGAGGTGAGAGCCAATCTTGAGGTCATAATTGTCCACGAGATGCATGTCTGGAAGATTTTGCTTCTGGACAGAGAAAGCCTTACGGACAGACATTGCTGCTGTACCTGGGCTTAACAAGGACCTTGGGATTGGCCAGCAGTAAATCAAGGGTCTTTATAAACCTTTTATTCCTTTCTCTTGTGACTTCGTCCAACCTCTAGGTGTATTGGTTCCATCCAACACCTGAAAAGCAAATTCGGCAAAGATTACCTGCTGGAGATGAAGGTAAAGACCCCCAACCATGTGGAGCCCCTCCATGCTGAGATCCTGAGGCTCTTCCCCCAGGCTGCTCGGCAGGAAAGGTAAAGATGTTTCCAAATGTCCAATTTTCACTACTGGTTACATTGATTTGAAAAGGAAAATGTGAATGAAAATTATTCATTGGATGTTCTAGGAAGTAAACTAGGAAGAGAGAGCTGATTTAAAAGCCCCTGCTTCATGAGCCAGGTACTGGCCAAGTTTCAGGTCGTCTTATCGAATCTGCACAGAAACTTTCAAAGTAGACACTGTTATTCCAAGGAAAAACGAGATGCCTTCAAAAAAAGTTTTGTGAGGGTCTGCTGTTTCATAAGTGAATTATTATCTGTCTGAAGAGGAAAAAATTGACAGAAAGACAGATTAGGTCCCATGGCTAATGGTCAAACCAGGATGCAATCTGGTTTAAAATAATTTAAATGTAAATTATTTTGTTTCAAAGCTATTACTACTTTGAATTTTATATAGATTCTCATAATGGCACCGTTCTGATGAAAGTAATGCAGCCAAAGTCAAAGATTAACTTTAGAGTCATTTTTCACACCTAGAATTTACTGCAGAAGAGAAATGATATAGGAGTTAGGGGAGAAAAAAGATATTAAAGAGAAATAAGTCATAGTGTGAAGGTGGAAAAATATATTCCTACAGTGGAGTATAAATACAAAACGATGTTATAACTCAATGTATGTCCGTAACTGAATAGAAATATATCATAAAGGCACAGGGTTTGAGCAAAATAGATGAGAATAGCTATATAAAATGGTACCCTACCAAATAAAATCTAAATCCTCATGATTTCAAATGCTGAACAGACAAACATTTATCTGAGAAACAAATTCTTTAAAAATTGCTGTTGTTGACATTATTTCATGAATTTCTGATCTCCCAAATGGAAGCTCAGTGGTATTACAGTGTACCAGGAATGCAGTGAGTCTGATGGGGGAGAAGAGGTGTGAATGTCATGCAAGATACACCTAGATTTCTACCCTCATTTGGACAATTTAATCGAAGGAGGAAGCAGAGGATCAGATGTTCAGCTTAGAAAGTAAGATCGGAGATGATTCTGTAAATCTCCAAAGAGCATCTGTTCTGTACATGCCCACTTCCAGACAGGAAGCCAAGGATGCAGATGATCCCAGTCTTATTCTCCCTTCCTCCAGTTCTTCCTCTCTGTGAACTTCCTCCTTTTGGTTAGAGATTAACCTGAGGATTTTCATTCACACCAAGCAGACTCCTTTCCCAAAATAAAAGCCCATATACCTGATGACAACAATCAAATCACTGTGATACTGGTATAAAGATAGAAATATAGACCGATAGAAGAGCACAAAAAACCCGGAAATAAGTCCAGGCCAATATGGTCAGTTGGTCTCCAACAATGGGGCCAAGAACACGCAACAGGGAAAGGGCCATCTCTTTAACAAACATCTTTGGAAAAACTGGAGATCCACATGCAGAAGGAATTTGAACACCATTTTATACCTTACACAAATATCACTTCAAAGTGGGTTAAAGACTTAAACCCAAGACCTGAAACTGTAAAACTCCTAGAAGAAAACAAAAGTGACAACCCCATGCCATTGATCTTGGGAATGAGTTCATGGATATGAATCAGAAGTGTGGGCAACAAAAACAAAAATAAACTCGCAGGGTTTCATCAAACTGAAAAGCTTCTGTATGGCGAAAGAAATAATCAGCCATGGGAGGGCAGCCTACAGGATGGAGGACTATTTGCCAACAGTGTTTCTGATAAGAGGTTAACCTCCAAAATCTGTAAGAAAATCTTATATTCCAATAATAAAATAATAATCACCTGATTTTATTTTTTTTT
>PVKS010007524.1:12968-73269 GCA_004027875.1 Aplodontia rufa | reverse complement strand
CTGTCGTTGTTTGTATTCTTCATTTTTGCCATTCTAACAGGAGTGAGGTGGTATCTCATTGAAGTTTTGATTTGCATTTCCCTGATAGCTAATGATGTAGAGCATTTTCTCATATATTTATGGGCTTTCTGGATTTCCGCAGGAGAGAAGTTCCTTTTGAGATCTTTAGCCCATTTATCGATTGGATTTTTTGCAAGTTATCTTATTCTTTCACACCTATTAAGGTAACTGAATGGCAGCATAATGGGCTTACCTGCAAGCCTACCTCTTCCTATTTGAAACCATAGTTAATTGTCTTCAACTCAACAGTTCACACACACAAATATATCCTGAACAGATACAGTGAATGCCTTCAATAGCACTGTTTTTATAAGAGTTACCAATACGTTGACAAAAATCAGGTTCAATATGTAAGAAATTTTAACTGTACATCTAAAGTAGGGATAGTGGTAATAGTTCTCTCATTTATCTTCACATGTGATTATTTTAGAAATTATTTTTGTGATCTTTCATTATGTTTCTATGATGCTGGCAAACAATTCTCAGTGATAAAGAGATCAGAGTATATGAAATCTAAACTCTTGGCTCAGAAGATTTTCTAATTGGAATTTGCCATACTTTTTCACCTTAGTTCCAAAGCAGGTGCATCTTGAACACCAAACCTAAGGTTTCTTTGGTTCTTTTTATATTATCACACCCAACAGGTCTGATTCATGGTATTATATTTTGTTGAAACAAAAATCAACACAATTACATTCAAATCAGGTTGGTCTTCACTCTTCCTATGAATCCCTGTCTATTAATTTTGGATCACTTACTGGAAATACATCTCCTTTGTCTTCTTGCCTGCTTCATTCCTTTCCTAAAGTTTGCTTCCAGTAACAATTAATCCTCCAGTCCTCATTCCTTATCGTTCCATCATAATTCATGTTTCCAAACATATTTTCAAACATTTATCCAATTATAGTGTTCTATGTTAAATGAGTCATGAGTCCATGGCCTGAAGAGTTCATGTTTACTCAACTCAACTTAGTGCTTAAATAACATTGCATCATCCTGACCACTGTCATTCAATATATATTGATTTTCATTCCCTGAGTAGATTCTAACCATCTGAGGTTAGGAAACAGACCTGTTCTTATCCAGCATCTATGGTCACCTAGGTCACCATGGAGCAGAGGAAATATTTACTAAGTTTGTTTATTGATTGAATTCATTTTTAAATTCTAAGGACGTATCTAGAAGTTTACTGCATTTCAAAAATAAATTCAAAATTGAACACTGAGTATGACCCTTCTATTAATTATCATATTTACTCCCATATTTCTCTGCAGTTCTGCTATCACTTGGAGCATGGGAATCCTGCCAGCATCTGGATTTTCCACCTTTGGTAACCCTCATTAATCTTTGTGATTATGGTCACAATTTACCAGGAGCATCTAAAATTACACCACAATTACTAGGAATATTAATTGGAAACTGGATTTTTCTACTCTGTCTCATTTATTTGCAAAGCCTTAATTGTTAAAATACAGGATTCCTTTAAAGGTAGAGGTAGTTTTTCAGAAAAGGATTAAAATTAAAAACAAAAAAAGGAGAAGACCTAAGTGTACAAGTAATCAAAGAAGAACATTTACACTTATATTTTTAATTTCCAGATTTGGAATCATATCTTACACAAAGCTCTGTGCCAGAGGAAAATGAAGAGCAAGATGGCACTGTTCCAGCACATGGAACCCACTGCCCCAGAGCCCAAGCTTCCGTGCAGACCACCCTGTCCTGACTCAGGCAACCCAGGAATGTAACAGAGATCTAAGAAGAGGATGTTACACTGAACAGCTTCGCTGTGATGAAAGGACAGATGCAGACTTTTCTTTCATTTTCCACCACTCCAGCCAGTGGCTGCCACTGCTGTAGCTTTTATTTACCTTTGGTCAGGGCTGATGAGGACATTATGTTCTTAAGAGATCTCTTAAGGTTGTTTCAAAGGAAGAAAAGAGTGGCGAGCAAAAGAGAGCATTTTAAGGAAAAAAATATTTTCCCTTTATCTTCTATATTTTTTCAGTATGCTTTTGAGAGATGCGAAGGAAAGAAAAATACACAATCTTTTCCCTAAAATAGGATTTGGGATCGTTGTTGCATTTGATTACATATTTCTGTAACCTCTGTGTTCTTGAAGAAAAATATATTTTTTTCCATTTTTTAAATGGATACCTGTATCAAAATTTGACTGGTTTTATAGCAGAAATGAGAGAATGCATCAGTTCTAAAACTACAAAATAACTGTATTCCCTCCTGTTGCAACCTGTCTCCTAATCAGACATTAAAAGTGCTTTGTTTTTGAGTTTATATTAAATCTGTCTGAATTTTCCATTCCACCCTGGATGTTACATATTAGCCTTCAGGCAGGAGTGGGTGCGAATGTGCGGTTGGAACTGTTGGTTGGTGCAGATCGAGACAAAGAACTCAATCAGGACGTGCGGGCTGAGGTGGCTGGAGCAGGGATAGAAGAGGAGTCTGGCAGGAAATGAGTAAGATTCAGGGCACATTAATTCAGGGATCCCTAGAGTGCTACAACTAAAGAGTTTGAAATTGAGAAGGAACAAAGTGAACTCACAATCTGACTCTAGCACTAATTTTCGTTGGTGTTCTGTAAGATTTCATTGGAAAAAATAGAATTCTATTGCAAGGAGGAAGAAGAAGAGAATGAAAGAGAAGAGGCATTGTTAATAATTAGATCGTTTTCAAATAGGATAGTTTGGTTCAGAAGATGCCACCCATCTTGTCAGTGCTTGGCACATAGTGGGCATTCAATACATATTTATTTTAGATGTATGAATATATAAATGAAAGTGTCACAGATCAGTTGGTAATAGGTGAGCTAAGACTATGTATTGGATATATCAGCAGATAATTAGAGTATGATGTTGACTAATGAGTGCTCAACTGGCACGAAGGCCGACAGGTAGTGCCTAGAATTCTGGTGACAGGAACTGAGGTCTTAGTCATTGGAGCAAAGTTCAGGGCCTGGGAGGGGGAAGTAGAGGAAGGCAGGCTGAATATTTGGTGGAGAGTTGGAAAGGAATCTAGATGATAGCAACCAAAGCTGGGATTTGGACCAATGCTTGGCAGCAAAATGGGAGTGCTCTTATCAAAGGTGACACTGGGATGGGGCCAACTTTCAGAAGGACTCAGGTATCCAAGTCGGTCCCACCTAGTCCTATCAAGGTCAGCTCTGGGAACCTGGAAGTAATGGCAAGCAATCTCAATCATGACTTGGGAACAGAAGCTAAAATCCAACCTGGCTTGGCCTTTAATCCATTTTCCTAAATTAGCAGCGATAAAGTTAGTTTCATAAGTTTATTCAGCGATTTCTTTTGTCTTTAAAAAGGTTTGATTGGGGAAAATCACAGCTGAGTGAGGGAGAAGGTGGCTGTAAGCAGTAATAGAAAGGATTATGGGTATGATGCTTCCCACACTGAAGAGTCTGAAAGCCACGACACTATGCCTAGGAGGTAACTTCACATTCGCAGTTATCACAACTGAAAGAAATAAATTAACTTGACAAAAAGTATGATCACACAAAACACAACTCTCTTTGACAGAGTGCCATGAAATATGGAGCATTCTCTACCAATGCAATAATACAGAACTTACTAGAAGATTCTGTTTAATTAATGTTTACTACCAGATTGTACAGCTCATGATAAAATATTTAAACAGCGTAGAAATAAAGTAAATGTGGTCTTCTTCATTTGTTCAGTATCATTGATAAGAATGTCAAAAGTATGTTATAAATGGTATTAGAAATATTCTACACATATGCCAAAGCACATGTTTGCATTTTTTCTTACATATTAGAATCATGACATACTGAAGTTTTGCAATTTGTTTTCTGTGAATAATATTTCTTGAACTTCTTTCTATGAAGAGACATATAGATCAACAGATCTATCATATATTATATGTTAGGCTGCCTAATATTCCATTTTTTTGTAAAATACATTGCAATAAACAATTTTAAACATGTTATCTATGCCCATTTATGTGAGTATGACCAAAATAAATTTCTAAAAGTGAACTGGACTTAAAGGGGACAGACATGGGTGCTACAATGAATGAATAGTATTTTTTGTTTTTATTTAATTCTACACTATAAAAAGACAAAATACATTATTTTGCAATATATAAAAATATTAATACTTCTGGAAGTAGTATTAAACCAGGCAGGATCATATCAATTAATAAATATGACATTCTTACTAAGATAACATTCAGCATGATATATATTTTGAATTCCATCTCACATGTGCAAAAATAATCTAGGAAAAATATACACTAATAAAAAAATCTTATTTTGAAAAAACAAGTTATTTGTAACTTTGAAAAGTAATGCTTTGTCAGTCAAAGGAAAATGATTTCCACTCAAGTGTTAAAGGTCTTTTTCACTGTCTTCCTTCAGGAATGGATATATGGTCAAGTCCAAGATAAGGTACAATGTGAGAGAAGTATTGCTGCTGAATGGACAAAGGGCAAAGGGAGAAGGTAGCTTGAATGACTACAAGTGATGCCTTTGTAAAAGTGAGCTCTTAGATGCCTCCGGACAGCTTTAGCCAAACTAGGAAGAAGTAACTAAGCTTTGTTGCAAAAAAACAATCCTGCCCCTCAATGATCCTTGGTAAAAAGGTGGTTTCCCTATGTACCCCCAATTTGGAAAAGATGGTGCCGTTATTCTGGAAACTTGTGAATTTTCTGAGTTCAAGGAATAAGGCAGTTTTCCTTGAGAGCGTAGCATAAGAGGGACTTTGGCAGCGATGTAAAGAACCTAAACAGCAGCAACAGTCAACAGAAGCAGCCAAGGCTCCTCACGCACCTGCAGAGCTGTGGTCCTAAGCTGAGCTCAGTGCTGAGGTGTTCCGTGCTACACAAGCAGGAGGGGTCTAGAGCAGTGGCTCAGGGATTGCAGCGCTTGCCTGGCGTGTGCAAGAACCCATGTTCCAACCCCAGCACCACATACACAGCTAAGTGTCGGAGAAACAAAGGCCAGATGAAAAATTAAACAAAATTGATTCTTTCTCCACTCTCTCCCTCACTTAAAAAAAAAATTTACAAAAGCAGAAGGGAGGAGAGTTACTTTCAATGCCTTGCCAAGAACACAGTGCCCTGGGATATCAAGGGCAAGCCCAGGGTGGTTAGGGAAACTAAGTTTCCAGCACTTATCCTGGTAGATAGACACAGTTGGTTTTGTTATTACTGGTGAAATATTCTCTGTCCCATCTAGAGTTTTGAGAAACAATTGTTATATACACTATATATAAAGATTATATATTCATCACACACATACACTGTAAAATCTTTGCCACCCCTGGTTTTATGAATCCACATTTGAAAAATCCAAACTTTTTTTTATTAGATGGATGTAGAGATATAATTGGGGGGAAACATTATCAGACGTTCAGGAACCAATGTATATATACTTAGTTATCCAGGGCTAATGCCATATCATGGATGCCCAGCTTGTGTCCCCTCTGTTGCTGTTTCCCCCAGAAGAACTCCTGAGTTAAATGGATATCTCGTGGAGGGCAGAGATCTCCTTCTGAGATGAATCCCCCATATTCCCACACTCCAGTCTCCTAGGAGTTCTTCCTACACCCTCCCCGCCCATTCCCTTCCCTACGCCTCCAAGTATCCTAGGGAGTCATCTCCCTGTTGCATTGAGAATCATATAATTTGAAGTTATTGCTAGCATAGCTGTCTAACATACTGCTTCCTGATGTATCCCAAGACTTCAATGAGATACCACCTCACTCCTGTTAGAGTGGCAAAAATGAAATATTCTAATAACAACAGATGCTGGAGGGGCTGTGGGAAAAAAGGAACACTGTCACACTGCTGGTGGGACTGCAAACTGGTTCAGCTACTCTGGAAAGCAGTGTGGAGAATCCTCAAAAAATTAAGGATGGAAACTTATGACCGAGTTATCCCACTCCTGGGTATTTTCCCAAGAGTTAGAATCAGCATATTATAGTGATGTGGCTTCATCAATGTTTATAGCAGCTCAATTTACTATAGCTAGACTATGGAACCAACCCAGATGCCCCTCACTAGACGAGTGGATTCAAAAACTTTGGTATATATACTCAATGGAATACTACTTGGCCATTAGAGAAGACGATATTATGGCTTTTGAAAGCAAATGGATGGAGATGGAAAGAATTATGCTAAGTGAGTATCTCAATCTCAGAGACGCTAGGGCCGAATGGTATCTCTCATCTTTTTTTTTTTTTTTTAAGATAGAAGGACAGTGAGAGAGACACAGAGAATCAATTTTTATTGAGTTTTTCACATGGCTTTCATTGCTCCAACACTTAATTTTGTATGTGGGTGCTGGGGTTTGAACCCATGTACTTGTGCATGCCAGGCAAGCGCCATAACCACTGAGCCATCACTCCAGCCCCCAAATCCAAACTTTTTATATTTGATGGTTCAGGGTGTATAAGTTTTATGTTTTCAGTGCTGGGGGTAAGACCCGAGACCTCATGCATGCTAGGCAGGCACTCAACCACTGAGCTATACCTCCTGCTCATAGGTATGTATTCTTTTTTTTTTAAGAGAGAGAGAGAAAGAAAATCAATTTTATTTAGTTTTTCACCTGGCTTTCATTGCTCCGGATACCTCATTGTGTATGTGATGCTGGGGTTTGAACTCATGTACTTGCACATGCCAGTTAAGCTGAGTCACTGCTCCAGCCCCTGTAGGTGTGTATTCTTAAGTAAGAACGAAATATCTTTGTCTATCTCCTCCATCCCCATTGGTGGGTCTAGGTGTCAGGGAAGATAAGAGAGCTTACTTCAACAATCAAAAGCCAAGTCCAAAAAGCATACATCATTAAACACTACATTCATTAATGAAGGACATATTGAGGCTTGTGAAAATGTAAGAAGGGCAAATGAGATGCCAAAAAAGATTTAATATTATCCAAAACTAAATCTGTCATTAAGAGACAAAACTTGTCACCAGTGCAAATGGTCAGTCTGGTTCAGATAAGTAATTACTAATAACTAAAATTTTATCTCTGCAATGGATTTTTATAATTTTTCCCTCTGAAGCACTGACTTTTTCAATCTGGATTCTTTACTGTGACATTCTGCATCAAGTGTTTCCTGATTATACTTAGGACTTGCTTATATTTGCTGTATGACTTTCAGAAACCAGAACCTTAGTGAGACTAGGGTCCTTTTGATCTTTGTAGCCCTCACCTTGCCTTTTCATTCTGCCTTGAGTTTCTCAATCTAAGTTGTTTCAGACAACCCTCCAATCAAGCAGCCACAAATTCAGACATAATTATGACAAATGCAGGGTCTGGAAACCCTGCCTGGTAATTGACATTGAAAGAGACTTAAAGCTTCTTACTGAATCAAGTCTATTGTAATGGGGCATGCATCGTTATACCAACTCCAAAATTGTTCACTGCAAATCAAAATTGAGGGATACACTGCACATTCTGAATTGGATTGGAAAAAAATTTTTGTTTTTACCTACTCTACCAAAACCTAATAAAAAATGATTTCTCTAGCTTACCCAATAACATGATGAAATCTCAGATATTGCTACATAGAGGTTTCATCTTACAAAGAAAAATCATAACTTGAATTTAAGCATTCAAGTTTCCATAAAGCCATAGCCTACTGTATACCCAGCGTGACTGCTATTGAACATTCTCCAGCACCAATGCAGGACTGTCATCATTTACTGTGAATAGATAAGACTCCTGACTAGTTCCACACTTTTAAAAGCATACAAACTCTGTCATTATTTAAATAAAAGTCCTTATTTTAATAGCAGCCCAAATCTAAAATGGTAGTGTCATCATTCCAAATTATTCCAGTGATTCCTTTATTGTTATTATTATTATTTTTTTTTTTTTGGTTCAGAGGCTGCCAAGTACTTTCCTTATGTAAACACATTGTTCTGTTTGTCTACATAATTATGAGTTTACTCCTGATTTTTCCTTCCAAACTAGCTGTATGTGGAACATTTTCAGAGTCTCTGAAATTGCATAAACTCTATACCTTTGTCTTCCTTTGAGTGTAGAGATGAAATTTTTAAGGCTTTGTGGAAATCGATCAAGGTCTGAGGACAGGGAGAGGTCCTATTCTGCATCTTCCAAGGTGAAAGTCACCTGAATGTGAAAAGAGATTTGTTCCTAACAGGATAAGTTTTACCTTTTGTCCTCTAGACTTTAAGTGCTTGTTCAGAGAAAGTTAAACACCCAGAATTCTTACAATAAAATACCTTGCTTGAAGTCTGTCTTGGAAGGCACACTACTAGGAGTGCTTCAAGGAATTGGTTACAATACTATTGCATTTATGACAAACCCCTGTACATAAATTCTCTGCTTTACTAACTATCCAGGCTCCATACTGAGACCCATCAACAGCTTTTCCTGCAGAACTGAACCAGTTGTAGTTTGATTTGTTAAAACTGTGGAGAAAAAAAACATTTTCTTTGCTGGCATTGTGTGGAAACATCAGCTTGTTTTCTCTAACTGTTGTCCTATTTATGTTACAGCCAGCCTCAGAAAATGGGCCGGCTCCTTACTATTCCCACACAATATAAGAGCTTGTTTCCAAAGAGCAGAGAAAATTGACTAAGATCCATGGTTAGATGACAGATGGATCCTGTCGCATTGCCAGAGACATGAAATTGCAGGTGACACCTGATATATGATAATAAAGAGCACCCATCCAGTAATCAGCCCTTGGCCTTTATTTTTGTGATGTCATCAGCATGCAGGTGGCTTACCTGAGATTCTGAATAAAATACTGAGCATTGTCAAGGGGCTCACATGGGTGACTTTTATCTCCCCATCTGTGTGATCTCCATTGTGATGAGTTTGGACGACAGCCATTTCCAACTCTCTTTTGGTTTATAAAAAGTCATCAGAAGGTTGTCCATTCTCCTGTTTGTCCTGCTCTGTTCTTGGTCTTTAAAAAATATCAGAAACCAATAATATGGTTCCATTTTATATTTAATTGTAAGAGTAATACTTGAAGTACAAATTTACTTGATTTATATTATAATCAATTAGCAATATGAGAAATAATATCTAGCTAACATCAGCTTCGATTTAGATTGTTCCTGGTACTGAGATTACAATTTGCTAGTATCTTATAAGTTAAATACATGTTTCATACAACATATTAAATTTCCTCTGGCTGTATTTTATAATCATAAAATGGTGTTATAGACACAGTATTTAATAACTTGAAATGTTTTTATCATTTGGTTTATGCTTATATTTTTGTGTAAATAGCAATGAATTAAAACAACAGTAATAAAAATTCAGCATCCCCCAATCCCAGGATTCCATAACTGCTGTCATAGTGAACTTGGGAAAGTACACCAATAGAAATTCCCAAAAAATGTCAAATATATACATATACCAAAACAGCTTATTATCTTACATATTAGAAATGAAGTTACTTGCATATTATAATGTTTTGTACCAAAATTTAACTTGAATCCATAAAAGGAGCCCTTACAAGAATGGGAAACTATGCATAAAATGTCCATGCCAACTAAGACGCAATTGAATCACAGGTGAACCACGCTATCTATTGTGAAGAAATCAAAATTCTGAAAATCCATGTAAATACTAGAAATAATATTATCTGATAATATAATTATAGCAGCATATGCCTGAGCAATTAGAGTACTCGTTCTCAAAAGTGAAAGGAGTAAAAATTTGAGGGTCTTCTAAATAAATTTCTATATTCCAGTAGTTCATCCGGTTCAGAGCAAAATTATAAATATCTGTACCAATGTGACTAGTGGATTCTCATCAGAGTCTCATAATTTATTCTGTTATGCCTGTGGAAATGACAAATGATGGCATGTTGGTCAAGCACAAGATCTGATTTCATATCTACGTTAACTTTCACAAGTGTACACTTAAAAGCACATTATATCACTTCCTAATTATTTTTCTTATCAGTTTGGTAACTCATGCAATAGTCCCTAAAATAAAAATCAATGCACTTCATGCAGACTGCTTTCGGGTTATTTTATTTATTTTTGAACAACCATACAAGTTTTTAACAAAATAATATAAAATGCGTGTAGTTTCTGGATACTAGATTTACCCCCCAGGAGAGTCCCCCCAATTACCCCCCCATATCCCTCCCTTCCCTTACCCACAATATCTTTTGATATAGGAAAAATCATAAATGAGAGACAGCTAAGCTATTGGATGAGATTGCAATTGGCTTAACTACAGACATATCCTCTACTTCAATGTCACATATATACATATATCATACATATGACATATTTTTATACATATGCACATGTAAACACATATAATTTTTGTAAATTTCACCCCTGTTCCCAAATGTAGATTTTGCAAACTTCCAGAGTGATTAGAACCTCACATATGTAATATAGATTCAATTAGAGTGATTTTTGTTCATATCTAAATTATTTTAAACACTTTTGTGATTAGATTTCAAATTAATCACTGAAGTGAGTAAATGAAATAGAAGTAGGTATGAGTAAATTTTTTGAATTTGATCATTTAAGTATTCTAAGGAAACAGACTACAGTTTTAAAAAATACTTGTTAAAAAGTAAAATACAGCTAGGATAAACTACTTTGAAAACTATTTGAGGAAAACAAATATGCAAACAATTTATTAGAAAAATTGTCATTTGGGGATAGAGCAGTGGCTTGGCGGTTATGGTGCTTCCTTGGCACACGTGAGGACGCGGGTTCGAACTCCAGCACCATGTAAACAAACAAGTGTCGGAACAATGAAAGCCACATGAAAAACTGAATAGTTGATTCTCTCTTTCCCTCTCGCTCTCTCTCATTGCCCATCTCTCTTTAAAAAAAGAAAATAAGAAAAGAAAATTGACATTAGATGCAAGATACTTTATTTTTAAGTTCACAATTGTTAATGCATTTATTCTGGAACACTGAACCTTGAAAATGAACAGAAAGTATACTTAGAAAAAGATTAAAAATATA
Source organism: Aplodontia rufa (assembly GCA_004027875.1). Classification (NCBI taxonomy): domain Eukaryota; kingdom Metazoa; phylum Chordata; class Mammalia; order Rodentia; family Aplodontiidae; genus Aplodontia; species Aplodontia rufa. The sequence continues at coordinate 62,241 of PVKS010007524.1, read as the reverse complement.
CTACATGACATTATTTTCCCTTATTTATTTTACATTTGTGTTTAATACCAAAATTACATAAAAATGTCTTCCTTTGTTCATGAAAACTATGTGAATTTTTCTGCCTTTTATTAATACCATCATATATCTCTTTGTTGTGCAGATGGCTCCTAAAAATCCACATCCTCCATAAATCCATCTTAGATTGATCAAAAAAAAGATTAATGATTTCTACTGGAACCAATTTATCTCAACCTTGAAGTCTACTCCTTGAAGTTCTACTCCCCTTGTTCTTTAGCCCCCAACAAAAAATTTACACTTGATTTCTTTCCAACTTGCAAATGATCAGAACATACTGTGAATAATTTTACTGTCCCCGTATGCCTCTATGCAACATTCTTATTCTGTTATATAAATCTTTTCCCCTTGTTTTTCTGTATCACTGCAACTTAATTCAGATTCTAAATCTTTGACAGATAGGAATTCTCAAGACTACAGGATCAGCATCATGTTGCGAAACTCCACTAATTTATTCATAAGACATTGAGCACCTACTATGTATTAGAAACTGACCAAGAAGTTGGGAATATAAAAAATAATGAGACAAATGCCTACCCTTAGCATGTTGACTTTAATGGTACCAGGGGAAATCATGTAAAAAACTGTGTATTAGATTTGTTACACAATACTGTCATTACAAAAATCCCCAAATCTCAGTATCTGAGTAAATTTATCACATCAAGTATTGATTGTGGTGGCTATGGACTGACTATGGCTTTGCCCCACATGTCTTTTTCAGTCCAGAATTGAGAACAAAGGGGAAGGCTTATTTGAGACATGCCATTTTTGCAATATATGGAAAAAAGGAATTTTAGAGCTCCTTGAGGATTGTTTGGTACCTGAGTGGTATATATATAAACTCCATTCAGTTTCCATTACCCTCAGCAAGTCATGTAACCAAGCTTGGTGAAAACACAGAAAGAAAATATACTCCTCCTGTAGAAAGGCACTGAGAATTATAAGGGTTATATATAGAAATGGAGAATTCTACAGGGTGAAAAAATGGAAAAAATATAATTTATAATTAATTAGATATAAAAATGTGAAAAAATATGTGTTCTGGATCATAGAAACTGTGCCATTTACATACAGCATTTGGCAGTAATAAGAGGAAAAAGGTGGTACTCTAGCTGGGTCTTGAAGATCAAGTAGGAGTTTGCCAGAGTGATAAAATTGGAAAGATATTCTAGACAGAAGGTAAGGATATGCATGAGCAATGACATAAAGGGATGAAGAATCCATCTTGTTAAGGAAGTGGTGAGCTTTTCAGCATAGTTGCAAGCTTAGGTTGTTTGTGATAATAGTGGTCTGAAGTTAAACGCAATCTAGGAAACTTCAACCTTACATGCTAGGAACAGAATTCTCATGAAGGTTTATTTTTAACAGTGTCTCATCCAACCAATGTTGGGTAATGCAATCAATTAATTGTATTTCATATTCTCCATCATAAAATGGATTTGGAATTAAATTATATGTAAAATTCTTTCCAGGATATTTGTTTCATGATTCTATCATCTCCAATTATTCAATCTAGATAATTTTCAAATGTAATAAAAATTTTAAGATTTTATTTCAAGATTTGCATTTCCTTATATCTCAAAATTGAAAGCCAGTTTTTTCTCTTGCATCAGTGTCCATAATAATTATTCAAAAATTATTTGTATGTCCTGATATATGGTTACAAATCTAAAATATGCAAAGCAGATTTTATAATTATATTTTGAACTGTACTGTCATTGTTAAACAAAATGTATCAGAGAAAAAATACCCATTCAGCAGAAATTTTCTCAGATTACTGATTTTCAGTGTTTATTTGCTGCAAAGTAAACTCTAATTTTTGATCTAAATAGTAAGTATACTTATCATAAATTGATTGACTATATATAAGTGAGCTATAAGTGGGAAAAAATCGATTAGATAAATACATTCAGGATTGACCAGATTATATTCAGGTAACAAACAATCCTCAAATATCAGTGGTTTACAATATCAAAGATCTGTTGTAAATTCACCCAAAGACCACCTCAAGTCCAGGTAATTCTCAAGAATAGTCATACTCATGGATTGGTTCAGTGTTCCTGGTGGCTTTAACCTTCTAAAACCTTTTATCAGCACATATTTCACATCACATTTGCAGGGCAAAATGTAAATGGGAGAGTTCAATATCAGCAATTAAATGCTTCTACCCTGAAGTACCATTTGTCATTGCTACTAACCATCACATCTACCTACATTTCATTGCCCAAAGGAAGTCATAAGTCCCTGCTTACTTTAAGGAGGCTGCATTCCTAGTGTTTCCAAAGAGAGGAGAGATTGACTTCACCATTGCAGAACAGCATCAATGACTACCAATTAACATGAAGCAAGAAGCTAGCATTTCTTTATTGCCTACCCTGTGCCAGAACTGGGTTAGGGCCTTTCCTCTTTAACAGAGTGGATGATTGTTACACATACACACAAACACACACCTTATTAACATATTATAATTTTTCCACTTTGCAAAAGGAAGCAAACGAATAAGTAACAAAAAATGAAAATGGGGGCTGGAGCAGTGACTCAGCAGTTATGGCACTTGCCTGCCGTGCACAAGGACATGAGTTTGAACCCTAGCACCACACACACAATGCAGTGTCAGAACAACGAAAGCCACATGAAAAACTAAATAAAATTGATTCTTTCTCTGCGTCTTAAAAAAAATGAAAATGATACCTTAATTTTCCCCAAAAAGATAAAAAGAATTTAACGTGTGAATTCTTATTCCAAGACCCATGTTCTTTGGAGAGTCATGTTATATTTGAATGTCTCTGTAAACTTGTACATATAATAAATAAAACTACCATTCTTGTGTTTATCACTTAAGAAAGCAAGTAGAGATTCTTGTGAGTATAATTTTCTTCTTTTCTTGAAAACAAAGGTGAGAAAAACATTTTATTAAAGTAATTAAATACCAGAGATTATCTGATTCACATGCAACTGAAGAAATCTCCATATTTCACTCTTAACTTTTTTGAGTGTTCTGAATCTGCTCTTTCAGAAATGATAAACATCCAACTCACTGGCTACAAATCATCCTTTTTTGTGTTTCATCCATCAATGGCCATAAGAATTAAAAATGGAGCCCAGTTCAGCATAAAATGTGAATCTAGTTACATGAGCCTTTTTTTAAGCTCAATGATAAGTAAAGAGCATTCATACCCATTGAATATCTTATCTCGGTGTTTCAATAAGGTAGGATGATGGTTTTGCAAGAGAGATTATTCAACATGGTCTATAGATTTTATTTTTAAGTTGAAAAAGTAACCTGCAATATGGCAAGGATAATGGTTTCTATATACTCTTGAAGGCAGGCAATAGCTCATAAAAAGGCCAGGGAATGCATGCCCCTTTCTTCCCAAAATGACTATTATGATTTTTTTAAAAACCTGAATTGACAATAGATTTAGTTTGCATATATTAATATTCACCCAAATTGTCTATTTTGGATATTGAAAAATAAAGATAGAATTTGTGCATATGAAACAAATTCTTTCTGTGTCACTGAAATTCTTGAATAAGTTCTACTGAACTTATTCAACATTGTATCTCCTTTTCTCTGCATCAGGACATGCCTAGGAGGTATGTAGAAGGAAAGGTGGTGCAAATCTCTTCTTAGGCAATAAAAATACGATTTATTTTAAAGCCTTAGAAGATAGTGTAACTCAAATATAAAAATCACTAAAATTAACTGTATTTCCTAGAAATTGTCCTTCTAGATTTTTAAAGCAAAATTTATTCTTGTTAGCATAATTGTTTAAATCCAAAATGATGAAAAATTAAAATAAAGAATTTTTAAGATGGTGAATATATGTAAGGAAATTTAACAAATTTTTGGACTGATCAGATTTAGATAATTTTGGCAACTCATGCCTGATATATGGAATTCAGTCTAATATTTGATACAATGCAGAGAGTATCAAAAAAATATCCACAATGAAACTGAAGGTATGAAGCTTCTTATCAAAGGTGATGGAAGACTAAATCAATTAAGTAGCACACGAAAACACTAGAACCTTAAGTCATGATGTTTTGATAAAAACATTATTCAAAAGGGACTACTATACATTAAAAACTCATTAACTGTTCTCTTTGATCATTGAACTGTATTTATTTTATCACTCATATGTACAGAACTGTTATCAGTGATGATGATTTCTAACCTTTCCAGAGTGTCCAGAAGGTAGTTATTATTATTCTCACCTATGGATAATATTTAATGGAGGCCAAGCATTATGAATTCTCATGCTCAGAGTTGATGGTGAGCGGAGATTCAAACCTTCTTCTGCGTGGTTCTAATAGCAGAGGCCTTTCTGAAACATCACAGTCTATTGCAGAAAATGACTCCCTAATAACCCAACTCATGTGGACCAATTTTTAGGCATATTTTAGAGTCACTCTTAACAGTTCTAATTTTCTCCTAGAAACGTCTTGCATTTATTATATCATTTTGCATCTATTGACATTGATTTTTGACTTAAGACCCTTGTTAAATTTTGCTTTAACTTCTTTAATTTTTTCAGTCATGAAGTATATATATATTCATGTTTAGCAATTTATCCTGCTATGAACTGAGAGTTAAAAATAATAAACTGGGGGCTGGAATGGTGGCTCAGTGGTTATGGTGCTTGCCTGACATGTGCAAGTATATAGGTTCAAACCCCAGCACCCACGTACACGACTAAGTGACAGAGCAACGAAAGCCATGTGAAAAACTCAATAAAAAAATTGATTTTCTCTTTCTCTCTTTGCCTCTTTCTCCTCTCTCTCTCTCTCTCTGTTCCTCTCTTTTTAAAAAAAAATTAATAAACTGGTTTTTTAAAACTTGCTTAAAATTATTTGATCTTGCTTTTATTAAGAGGTAGAGTCAATGTCCCCTCTCCTTAAGTTTAGGTTCTGTAACTGCTTGACCAACAGAATGTGCTAGAAATAACTCTGAGCCTGTATTGAAACAGACCTTCAGAAACTGAGATCTTCTACTTCCTGTCTGGCATGACAAATCCCATGTCACATGGAGAGGCCCTGACAGTCCTAGCTGAAGTCACAAGTCAACAGCCAGCATCAACCACCAGACATGTGAGAAAGGCTACTTGAAATGACTCCAGCCCCAGGCTTCAACCAAGAACTGTCCAGATGAACAGTCTACGCCCAGAACTGTGAGAGACAATAATGTAATTGTAGCTGATTTAAGATCTAGGTTGACCCATTATGAAGCAATACATAAGTGGAACCAAAATATTTAACAAAAAAACTAATAGAAAATGAAGACATGAAATAAAAGAAATGACATGGGCAATGTTTCATTCCTCTAAATTACCACAGGAGAAAGCACCATATTTGAATGGGAGAAATACATTGGTGGGATGATGGGTGTTCATTTAAAATAGAAAGTGGGCGTATTTTGGTGGAGGAGGCAATGTCCACCGAAGTTCTGTCTGACAAAGTCCAGGCTTGGGAATGGGCTAAGCAAAGCCAGCCCTGGAGACTGCCAAAACCATCCCTTCTAGGAATTGGCTGTGTTTTAATAATTATATGTATCGTGAATTTGCTCAAACTGAAACTCTCTGATTGTTATGAGAATTCTATTGCTTAGACAACTGTTGCGGATTGTTGAGAAGGGTACTTGCTATAACACATATAGAAATCATGGAAAACAAAGCTATACTGACTTTAAAACAAAATTGGATATAGAAAGCAAAATAACTAGAACTAAGGAACAAAGAAACAATATACATGAAACATCTACCAATACCATCCTGAGTGCTCACATTGTATTGTGAACTTTGAGTGAGAAAGGCGTGTTTACCTTTCCTGTTGTTACAGAAGATGAGCTTTAACTCCCTAGCAGTAAATAAGACATGTTTACCCTTTTTGTCTTTGCAGAGGTTAGGCTTTAACTTTTTAGCCCATAGGTTAGGATGCACAGATAACTTTATAGGATTAACGTTTATAGGATCTAAGATAGCTATAGAGTATTTGGTAAGGTTACAAAAACAAAATAGTTTTAGGCTAGTAGTTAATAAGGTATAGGAGTAATACAGCCTATATCATAGTCTAGCTAATTAAGAAACTTTTCATTTATGCTAAGATAGGGCTTCTAGACTAATGCAGTGCAGTAACCTTTAAGCGCTTGTCTTATCTAGTGAGGTAATGGTTTGCAGAAACATCTAAAGGAATTTAGGGAGACGGAATTTGGGAAGTGTCTGGTCTCTGTCCTTTGTAAAAGCGGGTTTAAACAATATGGTCATTATGGTGGGGAAGTCGAGGGCATGAATTGTACTAATGGTTGATGCTTTAAGTTTACTGGGAAACTGAAAAGAGAATTGTATAATGAAGCTGACAATGAAAGGCTTGTTTGCGTACCTGTATAAAAATGTTCAACAATAAAGAACAGACGGCATTGTGCTCAAGCAGGCAACTGTGTCTGCAACTTGCCCCGGAGGTTCCAGCCGTTCCTCCGTATCACCGACTCCACTCCTCCTTAGGGGACGTGAGTTCAGCTGGGGCTGGCCCCCGGCATTTTAAGGGTAGGCATGTGTTGACCATGCGTGGGGAATGGGGTGGTGCTGCATTACTGGATGGAGTTGTGAGGGAACTCTAAGTGCACTGTGATTGGGAGGGGCATTTCTCAGGTCCCATCCACAGCCACCAATCTCACTCTGTTTCTTTAACTATTGGTGCCTGATTCCTTATTTTCAAAGAAATCTCTGCTCAGAAAAAACTTTAAAGGATCTGTTTTCTCGCTCATTGTAATTGTCTTTGGATAACAATATGATGGACAGGAGAAGGAGGTGGGGAATTCTAGGAATGAAACCAGGTGCCACCGTAGGAGAGGCAGATGCCAGTGGAATTTCTTCAGGCTGAATTATGTCTGTCAATGGGGGATATGGCACACTCTTTTAGGAATTTGTAAAATATTCCAATATTGATTTCAAATAAGTTCAGAGAAATATTTTCCCTCTTAAATATAACATGTCTTCTATGCAATCACTGTTTCCAGAAAAAAGGAGATTCGAGCCAATGTAAAACACAGAAAATGGTATTGTGTGCTACTTCAATAAGACTCTGAACAAAACATTTAACACTTTATTTTGGACCAATTATTCTGCTCCATTTGTTAATTTTATAAAAAGAAAAGGGAAGGAAAAAGTAAAAGAGAAAAATTTGTGTGTATACCAGCTTAGCAACTCATTGCCCAGGCATATCAAATAACAGATGTGCTTTTCTCGAAAGTTCTAGGATCTTTTAAATTATTGTTTATTATCGTTGCAAAAGAGAAAAATTCCATAAGATAGATTAAATAAATAATATGTTTAATTACATGCTAAATTACATATGAATCTTGAAAAAATCTGAATTGGTAATCACGGGGTTGTACACATTCTTGCTGAAAGCATGCAGGTACGTGCCATGCTCAGATGTTCACAAGAAAGTCACATAATCTGAAGAGATAAGATGGTCTAATAAATTCAAAGTCAGAGTTTATGCGATTATAGGGAATCAGAGAGGTCCTGTTACTTGGTTCATGGCTGGGAAAAGGCCTTCTGTAGTACTGAAATGAAGCATTATTACTGTCTCACTTACTCATTCTTGGAATTGGTTTAGTGATTACTTCAACATCGACATCAGTGAAAAACATTTGACATCTGGCCTAGAAAATCAGAGAGTCGACCACAGAGACTTTGATTAAAAAACTTCATGTAATTTTCTCCAATCAGTAGCTGGGCCTCTTCTTTTATCAGAGTGAAGGTTGCTCTCATCACCTGCAAATTTATACCAAGGCTTTAAACAAACAAGCATGAAACTTTTACATGAAAATCCCTTCCTGAAGGAATACTTGCAAAGGAACTTGATGATTAGCTGTACAGATGAATTTGATTTCTTCAGTGTGAAATAAGCCTGGAATCTATTGTGTATTTTTTATTCTGGTTACATGTGTGCATGTATATGTGTTTAGCCTTCATCTCATAAAGCATTTTGGAGAAAACTCTACATTAACTGTTATTGCTTGCAGAGAAAAGAAAAGGAGAAAAAAAAAAGCGACAGCTCCTTTCACATCATCTGTGTGCCAGGGACTATTCTGAAGTCAGAAATCATGCAAGCTACTAGGGTTCTGTATGTTTAACCTCCTATAGAGCAGAGCCAGTCCCATTACCGAGAAGAATGAACCCTCAGGGACACAACAATAGAGATCGTGAAATGAACTGCATTGCAGTATCGCCATGAATTAAAGTCTCCATCAGAGGCTGTGGCTCTTGGCATTAGAGAGCAAGGGCTCCGATGAAGTCGAGCAGAGAACTCTGCAGTAATGAGCCATCCTGCTGCCTTTTCTCTTTGAAGACAATTTATATGATGAAACTTGATAATTAACTTATGTCCAACAAACTAAATCCAATATATCTGTTTTCAGGTCAGAGGCAGTAGCTGTAGTCTCCTGGAATATGCTACCCCATCTACTAGTTCCTTGACAAGGACACAGTCCCTGCTAATACAGTGTCACAGTAAATTTGCTTATCTCTTAAGAACAATGAGGTGTGCTGTAAAATATGTATGTCCTATCAAAACATTCATAATAAAATCCTAATAAAATTAGAAAGTCGGAATAAAAGGAAATCACGGTCTTCAATTGTATGTCTTGAAATTACCTTTAATACTGGCTGATACATTATATATGTGGTGACTATTACACACACACACACACACACACACACACACGCACATACACACACAGCTTCAGCCCATGAGTACACAGTTGGTTTCATAGGTTCAGTTTCAAAGGAAATAAGACAGCATGATGAAGCAAAAATCGGCCTTTCCCAATTCTACAACTTTATCTTTCATGGTTTACAAATTGTCATTGTACTGTTTATTATACCTCAGAGAGTAGGAAATCTACTCAATGATTAGAGACAGTTTAAAAAAAAAAAAGCATTTTCTTTTTGATACTACCTGAAATAGAAAGCAAGAAAACATAGAAGGTGAAAACAAGAAACACTTGGATCATTTTTCAAAATGTCAATGTTTTATTTAAACCTGCCTGCGGCTGATCTTTGCACTCAATTCATGTACATGGCATGGTGTTGGAATTACAGCTCTCAGATGGAAAGAAAGAAATACAAGGCAGATTTTGCATCCCAAGTTGTGATCTTGATACATACTTAGAACAGTCATTTATTGGTCCATTGGCCTACGTCCTCATGAAATCTGATTGCATTTTTGGAAATCAGGCACAGAAATAAAATCTGCTCTTGGAGATGGATATCTATTGGGAAACACTTTCATTACGTGACTGCTACAAGAAGTACTCTGCTGGAAAAAAGTGATTCGTTCCATGAAAAAATACATCTAGAGGAAATAGATATTTAGTTACTCATATCAACCATGCTTATGAAAAAGAGATTCTATGTTTTTATCATGTACAGACATTACATTATTAATCTTTCTAAATGTGTTTATTTGTAAATACCTACCATAGAAAGCTTCAAACTGCTTCTCACAATTTCCTTTCAAATATAAAATTTATTTCTGTTAAATTAACCCCTTTTTATACTTTCAGATTAATCTACCGATGGACTTAAAAGTAGACATATTTCTAACCAGCATAATTTGAGCAATATTCTTTAGTTTTTTGACATCATTATATTTTATTAAAAAATGTGAAAATGTTTGACCTTGTTTGGCATCTAGGAGGATCACCTAAATCATACTCTCAAAAGTGAATAAATATCAGTACAAACTAAATGTTACACAAATGTCTTTATTCTAATTCCCTCATCATGGGATTTTTGTAATTAATCAACCAAAATATTCCTGTTTCAGGGGAGAGGGCCCAATGTGGGAAGTGAACTTACTATAGTAGGCAGCCTCCTGACTGTTAGTAGATGTGCCCTATAACTCACACATTTAATATTTTGTAAGATGAAACAAAGGTTTACATTTTACATCATGCTTTCTCATTGTCTATGTAACCAAACTCATAATTTATTAAATCCATGGTGTGCAAAGATACTGAAACTTGTTCTCTACTTTTTAACATTGGTCAAATAAAAAGTAGCCCTTTTTCAAAAAAGAAGCTGAATTTATAAAGTCATTTTTACCTACCATGAGGTCAAATGTATTCCAAGCGCCTAGAACAGTGCCTAGTATACCATGTACTTAATAAATATTTGTTTAATGAGTGAATTAATTATGAATAAGAAAACTAATATTATATATAAAGCAGGCCCTTAAAATGATATGAGTTTGTCAGTTTATGCTGACTATGAAATAGTGATTTGTAGACAATATTCTCTAATTTAAGTTTGATTTCTTGGGGGTAAGCTAGCCTATGACTCTAATGGTTTGTTTCTGAAAACTCTGGGGTACATAAACAAACAAACAAAAATGTTTGGAAAGCCTTACAGTACAGACAATGTTCAATGCTAAATTTCGTGGGAGAGAAATTTAGAGAAAAATGAGAATTCAGAGAAAGAAAAGTTCATTGGAGCTTGGAGAAAACATCAATTTAACAAGGATTAGCTAAGTATTTAGCATCTACCGGGGCCAGACTGCACTCTATGAGTGGCAGGTACAATCCCAACCCGCTTGTACTGGGGATCTGATGTGGTTACAAGAAAGCTGCTTGGAAAAGGCCTTGCTGAGAAGCTGACATTCCAGAAGAGTGTGACTCTAAGGAGCACACGGGCCAAAATGGTCAGGGCAATTGGTATGACACTGTTCTGTGAAACCAAGAAAGCAAAATTTCAGAGAGGCAGAGCCAGACCTTGAAAAATGATGCTGAGTAGAAGAAATGGTGCCTTCATTGTTTCTGTTTAAAAGTAACGCTGAAATTTTGTGACTTAAAAAAAGATAAGCTTATTCCTCTTTCAAATAACAGTCAGTTGAGAACCAATAGGTTCGACTCATTGCACAAAGCCAGGCTCCTTCCATGGAGTTGCTCAGTCATTCTCAGCACAAGACTTCCACCTCATGCTTTCCGCCAGCGGCTGAAAGTCCCTGCCATTGACTACATCCCTGTCACAGTGCCTGGTGCATGCCCATTCTTTATATTCATCCTAATTTCCTATTCCTGCCAAGACCAACCTCTCAGCCCTGCCCTCTCCATATTCTAATCCATCTTTCTCACACTTTCACTTCAACATCAGGACAAAGCCCTGTGGATTTGTGGATTTAGCACCCTGAATTTGGAACTCTTGAATCTCTTTTGGGTTTTCCTGTACTTCACTCTTCTTTCACATCACCTTCTCCAGAAATGGGAGTGAGCATGGTGGTTAACAGGAATCTCTTTGCCTGAAAGACACTTTCAAAATGAGAATACTGTGCTCATTTGTGGATAGATGTCTTCGTTTGTCATCCATTGTTGCCTTCTTGGTCCAGCTTCATTATGATTAGAGGGACTCCTGAACTCCAGTCTTCTTTCTTTTTACACATAATCACAGTCTGAGTGTGACTAGAAAAGGCAGATTGAAATCATTCCTACGGCCCATACCATGCTAGCAGGTTGCAGTCAACTGAAGAAGCCATGTCACAAAGGCTGCCATGGCAGTGCCAGCGTAGCTTATTTGGAGAAAGCTCCCTTTTTGTCTGTCTTGCACTTCATGAAGAAAATAGCTAGTTAAATTCTGATTCTAGGGTTTTTATTATTGGAAATGATATGTACTTCTGCAAGACCTATGTGATTTAAATTGGGCTTGGAAATTCAAATTAGAATAGAATTTTCTTCTACGTGGAATGTATGTCAGAGACTAAAAAGAAATAGAAAATGTCCCAAAGACAGTGGTCACTGTTATTCCTTTAGGAAGAGTTGGAGTACTTCAAAGGTGGTTTTCTTCCAATGTGTAGAACCCAAGGGACCTGTTCCCGAGACTAGGCACACCATAGAACAACCTCCGGTTTCCCTTCTTCACTTCTTTCCTTCTTTTATAAGACATCATCTCAAAGAAGAAAAATCAGTCCATTAAAAAAGGAAATATTTTTAAAAAGACTGCTTCTAACTTACAAGTTTGAGATATAGGTATGAAAATCTTGATTATGTATGTTAATGAAAAGTTTAGATTTTATTGAGAAAACCAAAACTTATGATTTAACTATCAATACTATGCATATATGAGCTCATACACACTATCCGTACAACTTAAAATTCACAACTAATACATTACTAGCGAATCTGAAGGTAGATTTGTATTTAAAGTACACACATTAGTTCATGGCTAAAGATTCCCAAAACTAAGGAAGGAGGAAAATCAACCTAATATCTAACACTGAGTATAGACAAGAAACCTTAGAATCTTCACATCTGATTTCCAAGATATTATAAATAACAAATTTATTTCCCCTGGGAAATGTGTTTCAATTTCCATGAAATAAATGGATAAAATAATGCACAAGAGTCTAACCTTTAGTTGGATTCCAGCCAGCTTCTTGGCTTCCTTTCTCACAAAATGTGAGCATTTGATGTTACTTATTAAGGTTCCTTAACTTAGAAATGCACCAGTTAAATCATTTGGTATTTGAGCATTAAACACCGCTGTTAAACGTAATCCTAGATTCCACTAGCTAAGATATAAGCTAAGGTATAAGCTGAGATATATAGCTATTTTCTGAGCCATTCACTCTCAAAGATGTACATTACTTTAATTCTTGGGGGGTTTCCATCTATTCATGCATATTCTTACAGTACATATCTGTGCTTCTTCTCCCTTCTTTGGATCCGAAATACAGAAATGACCCACACTGCTCTCCTTCCCCTAAAAAATACGGAGCATGAGGTTAGCATTTATTCAATAGCTATTTTTGCCAGACACTGGCTAAGCATTTAGCATGTATCATTTTATTTAAACTCCCCACAACCCCATGAATTGGGTATTACCTTTATTTTACAGCTGAGCAGACTGAGGTTTGGAGAGGTTAATAACTTTTCCAAGGTCCCACAGCTGTTAAGGGTCAAGAGCACAGGTAAATCCAACTCCATCATATAAGCACAACGTAACACACCAGCAGTTCCTTATGTGTGGTCCTGGGACCAGCAACACCAGCATTCTTTGGAAATTTGTTACAAATACAAATTACTGGGCTTCATGATAGAACTACTGAATCAGAAACTCTGAAGTTTATGATCTAACATTCCGTGAGGAAATAGCATGTTTTGGGTGGTTTTAATGGTAAAGTTGGAAAAACACTGAATTTCACTGTACTTCCACCATAACAAAATGTTTAATGCTCATGAAAAATCCATATTTGAAAAAGCCCATAATTATTTAATGACTGGGTTTCTCAGCTAAGCAATCTCAATAAATAACATCAATAGCTCATATTCTGTGACAATGGAAGGCATGAAGCTGGTGGGAGTCCAAATAAAGTGTAGGATATTTGGAATAACATTTTATCCATGTATTTCATGGGACTCAAAGTACTTCTGTAAGGGGAAACAAATTTGTTTTTTCTAACATTTGGGAAAGCAAAGTGTTCATTATCTACTTGATTTGGCTTTAGTCAATCAAGAACAAAACAGCCAGTTTTGTTCTTTCAACCAGTAAAGAATGTGCAGAAAAGTTCTCCATTGGCCTGGTTGCTCAGCTACTCAAGATTTTGATGATTCCACGTGGTAAAGGATTGAGCGGAAGAGCAGAAGAATCTAAGGATTAGAGAAGCTGGCAAGACGAGGTGGAAGATATTTTCTTTGATGTAAAATTAAAACTCCAGTTCCCTTGTTAGGCAAGTGTGCTTCTTCCTGCACATCAGCCAGAATAGTCTGGTCAGTACAGTGAAAATAACCTGTGTTAACCCCAGGGAATTTCATGCTAGTAAAGTGGGTTTGGAGCAGTCAGTGTACTGTTTCAAAAAATGTGAGAAAGCTAGAACACAGTTTTAGTGAAAACATGCTTCTTAATTCATATTAACTGTCTATTAGGATTGTGCTTACTGATGTGAAAGGTTTGGAAAAACTATGTGAGATATCACATTAAAACAGGAAACAGATGGTGCTTAACTGGGTATGCAGGTGAGGAAGCAGGAGCTTCCTCATTTGGCTGAGGGATGCATAATAAGAACAGCAGCGACCTGTTTGTTCTTTAGTCCGAGTCGGAGGAAAATATCAGTGTGCTTGTGAATTATTGTGCATCGTGTTTAATATGTACTAATTTACTTACATAGAATCTAACATGATAACAAGAGTATAATCTGACCATGAATTCAGTGAATTGTGGTTTATTCCTGCTATTACAATTATTTCTGATTATTAAAACTGTTTCTTCTCATGTTAATATAGAGCATACTGAGTTTTAGAGCATGAAAGATTCAGCACAAATTTAACCATTTGCAAGTCTGGTTAATACTAGAATAAACTAAAATAATTTATAGAATGCACTAAAACTGGATTGCAAGAAAATTTATGATAGGTAGTCACACAATAATAAAAACCAAAGATTAATTAACATAAAAAGTCTAGCTGTCATATTTCTCTAAGTAGAAATAATTGTAATGTAATTTTATTTCCCTGATTGAACCTCCAAGTAGTTCCAGGGTAAAGTCAATATGAAAATGAAAGGCCATGAAAGGCACCTTTAGGCCAGGAGGAAAACAGGACATGATCTCACCAGCCTCAGAATTAGAACATTGAATTATTTGCTCCACACATGCATGCACATGCATACACACACACACACACACACACACACACACACACACACACTTCAATGATATTCATTATTGCTTCCAAAGAATGGAAAATCTGAAAGAAAAATAAACAAGACTAGAAAAAAAATCCACTCAAGGTCTCTTGACATATTATCAAATAGCTAATGCATTGAGTTTTATTTTTTAAAACTAAAACTTGTTCATTTCATTAATTCCTACTTTTTTAAAAGACAGTTTATTTTTTTAATCTGGTTTTTGTTTTTCCTCTATTTAGTTGTGTATGTGGTGCTGAAGATTGAACTCAGGTCCTCATGCATGCCAAATAACCACTCTACTGCTGAGCCATACCTCCAACCCCAATTTTCCTAATTCTTAAAATATGAAAGTAATTATTAGAGTTCAAAGAGAATTTTTATAAAGACTATAACAAAAGAATCAAGTCATTCACATCAGATAAATATTCTGTGACATATAAAAAAGTTTACATTGTAAACAATAATTGGAATGATAAAAAACTTTAGTTTTTAAGTGTAGTACTTTTAGATACTAAATAAACTACTAGGTTGCTGAGACCAAAGCATCCACTTTCTTCTTCATCCTTGTGTCCCTGGAACACAATGACTGCTTCACCATACTTGCTTAAAAAAATGTTGGAAGAACCAAATGGAGGATTTTTCTAAAGACACCTAGGTTGGGCCTGACACAAGAAGTAGAGTGTGAAGGAAGAGGAAATCATATCCTTTGGGTATCCCAGGCGTTCATCTAAGGCTCTTACCCATTCTATCAGGGACCTGATTGTCTTTCTCTCAACTCTTCTAAGAATGCTTATTCTTTAATATTATTGAGTGGTGGAAGATGCAGATATATTTTCTGTATCTAGTAGGAATTATGATTTGTTGTTGTTGTTGCTGTTCTTGTTGCACCAGGGATTGAACCTAGAGGCATTTAACCACTGAACCGCATCCCCAGCCTTTTCTATTATTTTCTTCTACTTTGAGGCAGGGCCCTGCAATTGCTGAGGCTGGCTCTGAGCTTGCTATTCTCCTGCCTCAATAGGGCTGGGATTAGATCACAGGTATGCGCCACCCCACCCAGCAGCTAGCCAGCATTGCAAAAGTAGCCTGCGGAAGTAACCTGTAGCAATGGATCCAGAATCTGACAGTTGTAAAACAATAAATAAAAAAGCAGTTCTATGCTTCCATCGTTTTAGATAATAACATAGTAACTACTATTTTTACAATCATGTATTTTCTGTTAATTCTCACTTTTTTATATAAACTTCTAAAAGCAGGACTTTATAAAACTTTTAACTTTGGAGAAATGTAGTCAAGTGCCAATATTTGAAGTGTCATTTTCTCTTTCACAGGAACCTAGGGAAATATACCCGCTGTACCCATCCTCACCCCCAAAGCCATAAAAAAAATTAGCAGGCTTGGATTCCAATCTTGGATCTTGAGACACTGACAAGTCTGTTAATGACCCTGGGCTGCTTTGATTTTCTTCTGCAAAACAGTACTAAACCATACATCGTTTTGGGTTTATAAGGGTTAACTAGGATAAGATAAGTAAAAATGCTTAGATACCTAAAACTTTCTGTAAAGTATTATAACCTTCTGCTAACAAGATATTAAACCTTGAATATCTAGAAAGTATTAAAATGCTGGGCATGCTCCCAGAGCTACACTTGGGGCTCTTCATTTTCACTTTCTCAGAGGGGCTCATTCTCTGTCTTTGCACAGTGCTACCTGGGTTTGAGTCCAATTTACCCATGATCTTCATAAATTCTTGGACAGCTATGATATGTACAGTTTCAGGGCTTTTTTCCCTAAATTTTTTGTAACTTAAACTGAGTCAAGATGCCCCTAAAATCTGGCAGTTTCTGAAACTTTGACAATGAATCAGCTATATTCACAAACTGGAATTTCACTACAAAACTTGTTTGTTAAGACTCAAGAGGAAGAAATAAGTAGTAGCACTTAACAGTCAGAAATGATATCCCAAAGTGAAAGTTCTTAACAAGCTGGAGACAGAGGGAGAGTGACTGAGCCAACTGAGGCGTGCTACGAATACTACCATCGGCTACTAAGCCAAGGAAATTTGTCCTAAAATAAAACTTAATGGAAGAGCATATTTGGTGCTAGGTAAAACACACTGCTTTGGCAAAAAAAAAAGGATTCAAACATCATCAAGGAAGGAAGTCTTTTAGGACTAGCCTCTATTTGGAATAAAATCACTTGGACAACACCTAAAAATGAAAGAATATCTTGTAAAGGAATAATTAACGGAGTCAATATTGATTATGTTGTATTCATGAATAGGGATTCTAGCTTGATTTCTTTGAATCTTGCCCATTTTCAGCAGAGACTGTTTTTTTTTTTGTTGTTGTTGTTGTTCATTTCTTTTTCATTTTGTTTTATTTTTAGTTTTCTGGGTGTTTTATAAAGAGATACCTTCATTAAACAACAGCTCAATCACTCAAAACCTTAGAGACAGGCATAGTTTTACAAACGGAACCTGCATAACAAAGCTGTGGCAGGAAGTTCGAGATACATACCTGCAATCCATTTCCACTGCATCTTCTTCTCATACTACATGGCTTCCACTCAAACCCATTCCCTACTCCACCCTGAACAAGTGAAACACTCCTCCTCTCTATACAGCATGTAGCTTTTTTCTGTCCAGAACCTCCTTACCCTTTACTTCTCTCTATCCTTTGAACCTGAGCCCATTCACACACTTGCTGAGCAAGCTTTCCTGACCTCTACAGGTAGAGTATGTCCTAGTGGCCCTGTTTGGTGTGTGTAGGATAGAGCACATGCTATAATTCAGTCTTCATTGCTGCTGTCTGATCTCCCTAAGTTTTAATGCCCATGAGGCCAGCCTCCCTCTGTATCTCTGGGTCTTTCACTCCAGCTAGTAGAAGGTTTAGGTGTAGAGTACTCTTAATGTATTTGACCATATTGCTATTTGTTATGAAAATAAGAATATAAGGCCAACATTTCTAAGATGTGCAAATGAGGATTTCAAATCCTATGTATCTGGGCCCTTTTGGGCTGGCACTAAGATTCTTAAAAATCTCATTGTTGGAAAAGTGCCCTGGGAGATGCACAGCTCCATGACTCCTAGTCATGAACGGGACTCATTCTGCAGTCCTGTCGCTAGAATCAGACTGTGACATTCAATAAATCTACTGGCTCTACAGTTATGTGTATGTTTGAGAATAATACCTCAGTTATCTCTCTTGAATGGTTAATAAGTTATCATTAATAATCACTGTCCATTTTTTTTGAAAAGCACTTCTGTAAAAGGCTTTGATCTAAAAATGAATAAATTCAGGGCTGCTTTTCACAGTTGACCCACTTTACAGTGGCCCCTCCGGCTTTTGAATAGACTGTACAAATTCCTGTTTCCTGACTTAGATAATAACTTAAAAACAGATATTAAAGAAGATATAACTGCTATATGTGTGTGGTAATTGTGCTTTTCCAAAATAACAATTTCTAATTGGATTTGTTATCCTGATTCCCAACTTTGAAATTTTGTTCACACTCTTTCCAAAATTAAATTGCAATAAAAACTTACCGATGCACTAAAATATTCACATAGATATATCTCAAATAAATATATATATATACAAATAAAAATATATACATTGTATGATTTACCCAATTAACAGCAATTTTGATATTTGAAAGGCATCAGTCAGTGAATGCTAATCTTTTAAATCACAGATTTGTAAATAAATAAATGGACTTAAGATATCTGAATAAACCTATCTGGTTGTGACACTCAAGCACAAGCAAGAGTAAATTGCAAGAAAATGACAATGCATTAAAATAATAACATAGATTCTGCAATCGTACCCAAATGTACTATCAAGGCTAATAGAAACACAATGTACTTTACCTAGCAATTCTCTCCATGCAAAAGCACACTGCATTTTAAAATCTAGATATTTGGCAACGATGAATGTCGTCTACAGCAGCATGAGAATGACCCTTGTGTCTATATTTCAAAACCCTGCCAAAAAATATATTCCCCAAATTGTCATAAACAATCTATTTGGCTTCATTGTCTACTGATAAACATTTCCCATCAATTCTTTCAATGCACATACTATTGACATACTTCTAGATGATAATAGCCCAAAATAAAAATTTCTTAACCTCTTCCTCAAGGTCTTCCTCCATGATAAAATATAACTTTTAAAATTCATTTACAGTCTTTATATCAGTGGAAATTTTATTTTAACCACAAGCTTCTAATAAATAAAGCTATGTATTAAGCAAATTCCGTCTTTTCAAATGTTTTCGACATTAACCATCACATTTATTTTCTTCTGCAGTGAAAAGCCACTGAACAAATCAACCAGTCTGTCTGAATGCCAGCACAGAAACAGTATTTTATCAAGTAGGATTTTTAAAAACTGACTTAACTCTTAAAGATCATATCAGTGCTTTCAACCCCACCTTACCACTAGTTATCGGGCAACTACTGATCTATAAACTCACTGTGCACTGGGTTTCCAGACTCCATTTGTCAGTCAATTTACCTACTTTGTATTAACCACAGTCTTTGTGGCCAATGTTTACTATGCCGAAGAATATTTACTGAAGTAAGCAAAGTTGTCAATGTGATAATAAACCAAGTCATCAATATTGACTCATCACACCTCCAAAACATATTTTAATAAATTACCATTCACTTGTCAAAAACAGAATGTACTATAAAATTAATTTTGGATAAAATCAAGAAAACCCTGCTCCTGTTTAATATATGAAAGCACCAATGAATAGTGTAGTTGATCCATTCTACTAGTATAATAGCTCTTCTACAGCATGAAAGAAAAGTGGAGCTACTCTTAGGAAGAAGGGAGGAAGGTATGCATGCTCAGGGTATCCTCTGCTGGAGGGCAGCTGTCAACCTGACCTGAAATTTGTTGTGCACCAGCGAATAGCAAAGAGGGAAGCCTAACACCCTGGCCACCATCCTGTGTTGTGCACTTAGACTACTCACGGATTTCAGCACACATCTGGACATGGACTGAAGTCCTTAGTGAGAAATTCTGCAATGTTGCTTTAGTGGGACTGTTAAAATAATTGGACCAGAGAGAAAGAAAATTCTTAAAGAAACAGTGGTAGCAGAGGTCAAGCGCCCTCCAGGAAGGACCTGTATTAACTCCACTTTCCCATTGGAACTGCTAAAAGCATGAACTGGTTTGGTCAAGCGTGGTGCCTCTAAAGCCCAGGGCTCCTGCTCTGTATACCTTCCGGAATGTCTGAAGCAAAGGGTTCTAAGGCAGTGATAGTTTAGTTGTTAATACATTTGCATTTGGGGTCCTACCTCTACTTACTATCTGTGTGACTTGAGCAACTTCCTAAGACTCTGATATTTAGTTTTCACTTTCATAAATGAGGATAAAAATTGCATCTTCATAGAATCATGATGCCACTGATTTCAGAAGTAGAAAACATTAGAAGTTTGTTACTGTTTTTATTTTAATACTCCAATTCAAAATGCTAATTCAGGGAACATTCAGTGGTGAATGCTCAATATGTTTATTATCATCTCAATGAGTCACAACTCAGTGCAGAACACTAACTCTCACAGTACAGGATGTTAAACCCCCAAAATACAAAACAACTGTGCAGAGTTGGAGAGCATAGCAGTAAGCACCTCATTCAACGCGTGCGAACTTCCAGTTCCATCGAGAAAAACAGAAGTGAAATTCAACTCCAAAATAATGTACTCGTGATAAGAACTGTGACCCATGCGCGCAACAGAAGAAGTGGATAACCCAGACTTGGGGGTCAGCGTGTGGAGTGGGAGGCGGAGGAGGCGACATGAAGATAACTGAGTAAACATGAGCAGGCACTAAGTAGGTGCGGGGTGGTGGAAGGAGATGGGGCGATAGGGGATGAAAGATCACATTGAAGAGAGAAGGTGAATACGACAGGAAGTTGCTTAACAGACACGAGAAAAACCTAGGCAAAACCTGGAGAAAAGACTGCTGGGAGGGTGGTGACCACTGCTAGAAAGCTACAAATTTGTTTTCCTGGGTAGCAGGCCGAGTGGCACTCTGACTAGGCAGGAGACTGGAGTCACATTGCTTGGAAGTGCCTGTGGGGAGGAAAAGGAGCTGCTTGGCTTCCATTGCCAGACATTCTCATTCAGTGGATTTGGGAGAGAGTTTAAGAGCTGACATGAAGCTTTGCTTGGTGACATAGCATGGAACCAGTATTTACATTTCCCCTACACACACACAGATTTTTTTCTTTATTTCTATATATAGTTGTACATAATGATGGGATTTGTTGCGGCATATTCATAGATGCACACAATATAGCAATATAATTTGGCCAACATTCCCCCCCAGAACTTCCCCACTTCCCTTCTCCTGTTTCCTGGTCCCTTGCCTCTCTTTCCTGGGTAAATATTTATGGTAATATACCCAAGTATAATGACATAATTCTTATACCTATGAAGAACATTTTTATACATGACAATGGTATATACAATGACATACTTATAAAAGCTTGGAGTTGTACCTTGTTTTAACTCAGTTCCAGCATTTCCCCTTTCCATCCCTTCCTACTACCCCGTTCTTTTTAGATGTATTTAACAATAGGATTAAACATTAACATTTTTGTAAAAGCATGCAGTATAACTTATTCTAATTCACTCCCCTATGTCCCCCCACCCTCTCTCTTTTCTCTTTCCTCTACTCATCTTTCTATTGTTTACTAAATGGCTTTTTTCTAGTGACTCATTGATGTATACACACACACACACACACACATATATATATATATTTCACTATGATATGTTCATATACGAACGTGAGCAAGTTAAGTCTGATTCCTTCCATTAACTTTCCCAATTTGATTTCTTCTTTCTCCATTTCCTTCCCCTTTGACTATTCCTCTGTTCTTTTCCTTAAACCCAGACCAACCTTTTAAAAGGCAGTGTGTGAATGGACCTTCATGAATAAAGAAAATAAGGTTATGAGGTCATGTAGCTCTTCAGTGACATTGCTGTTGAAAATCAGCAATTGCTCACAGGCAGTTTCAGACCCTCATAGGAAAGGGTGTCAGTAATGAATTTTCAGGTCTAGAAAACAGGTAACCAGAAGACCAGACCATTGTCACATCTCTACTTTTAAAACTAATGGAGGTTTGTATACAATGTCCCCATTTGCAGTTATATGCCAAGATGCATCTTTTGGAAAAAAATATAAGCACTCAAAAATAACTTTCCCAGGTAATAATAACCCCATCATTAGCTTATGTCAAATAACTTTTCTTGGTAATAATAACCTCATCATTAGCCTATGTCAAGTAGATATTCAGTACCCAAGTACATTCATGAAAAACTAAAAGGAAATAAATGCAGTTTGATATTTACTTTGTTTTTCCAAAATATGATCTGACTAATATAGCCACATCAATGATAGCAGCACAACTCAAAGCTATGGAACCAACCCAGGCACCTATCAATAGATGAATGTATTAAGAAATGTGGTATACATATACGCAATGGAGTTTTTACCAAGTCATACAGAAAAATAAAATCATGGCACTTGCTGGTGAATGGATGGAACTGGAGAACATAATGCTAAGTGAAATAAGCTAGACTTAGAAACTCAAGGGTCAAATGTTTTCTCCATATGCAGAAGCCAGAGCGCACTAAGGGGAAAGAAAGGGGAGGTGGAGTCAGATATCATAGAAATGGAGACAAGATCAGTGGAGTAGACGAAGACTGAAGAGGAGGGATGAGGGACTGGAAAGGAGAAATATGGAATGGATTGACAAAATTATGCTATGTGCATGTATAAACATTCCACAGTGAATTACACCCTTATGTGTAACTATAAAGCACCAATTAAAAATAAATGAGTGGAAGGAAGTCCAGTAGAGTAGAAGAAGGGGAATAGGAGAGGATAACGGGAGGGAAAAGGTGGGCACCAGGGACTGAAATGGAGTAAATTAAATTCCAAGCATGTATGATTATGTCACAATGAACCCCACTATTATGTATAATTGTAATGCACTAAAAAAAACATTTTAAAAGAACTAAAAATACAACCTCAAAAAAATAATCTATCCACAATTTTTCTATCCCCCAGTATACTATAGGCATGGGTAAGGTGGCAAGCATAATTTATTATTAACCACCTCTCATGGTGGATAGCATATTGCATGCACATGAAAGGAGCTCTGCTTTTTGGTTAGGTGGGAAATGTTCCTCCAAACTTATTTCTCCAGAGTGCTCACTACGCTGGCATTCTTGATAATGAATATTTGCTTTTGTGAATAGTAATATTCCTTTTTTTCATAAGTTATCACCCCACCTCCCATCTATAAGCCTCATTTGGGTTAGAAATTGTTCAATGTGAGGTTCAGCTTCCACACAGAAAATATTATTTCAAATACATTTTATATTCACTTTCTCTTTCTTGGATGTGAGAAAGGGGCCCTTTGGCTGTCATCTAAGATACTCCCACCATTCATTCTCAGCCTTCAATCCCCCACGCACCTCCCTGTGCTAAACCTTATATCCAGATGCTGCAGGCTCTGGACTGCCCTTCAGAGAGTTGAAAATAGAACGCTGTCATTCTGTGGAAAGTCACATTTATTCACAGTGGGGGTCTGGGTCTTGACGCGAATGACGATAAATTCAAAAGCAATATGCAATCATATTATTAGCAGATTTGGATTACTCTTGTCTCTGGATTTTTTTAATAAATGAAGTATGATTAACTATTTTGACTAGTGTGACTGTATTATCCTTCAAGCAAAAGAAAACAAATAGAATTTGTAAAATCTTTGCAAAAAGAAGAAAAGCTGTGTTAAGACACATTTCTGTTGTTTAAATAAAATTCACCCAAAAGGAGCTACTTTGCTAACATTTTAGCTTTAGTTATCAATCAATAAATAATAACCCAAGACTCCAGAATGAAATAAAAGCTCCAGTGCATACTGCTCAAAACCTGCCAGCAAACAACTCCCCCAAGGAAGAAAGGTAAAAATATGAGAAGGAACCTGGAAGCATCTCCCAGGCATCCACAAGATCCCTAGGAGTGAATGTCATTTTCTCACCAATAATCTGCACTTTAATCTTACATGAAACAATTTTTCACAAAAAAGTCTCTGTTCCCTTGTATTTGATAAAGAAAAAGAATTAGAAATAGGCCCAATTTCTTTAGAAAAGTAGGTTTCTTCAGCTTTCGATTGGCCTTTCTCATGACCCCCTATACAAGAAGACAGATAATAAATATAATGATTTATATTGAAAAAAAGAGCAGTGAGGATAATGGCCCAAACAGTGCTGTCTTTTATTATGTTACCATAGTAAATAATAGCAGTACCGTTCACACCGTTCTACTTAAGGTTGTAACAGCGATTCCATTATAATTCCTGTTTTTCAGAAGTTTATAACTTGGTCTTGACAATATACTCCAGCCTGGAACTAGCCTTTTTTTTTCTTTTTGAGTCAGACTGGTTTCCTTGATTGCCACACTATTACTGAATAATCAGATTGGAATTAAATCATATTTTTATCATTTATTCTGACTATATTTTGCATATGTATTTTAAAAATATTTTCTGCAATACACCACACACACACACACACACACACACACAATACATAGACACCCTGGCTTGCCTACACGTTCAATGTTTGTATTTAAAAGTATGGAGCACATTCAGTACATGTAACGTTCACTCATGGGGAAGATCACCATAATAACTTATTACAAAATGCCTAAAAGGCATACATTAAGACGTTTTTATAGAAATTAACTAATTCTGTAAATAATAGGATATTTATTTGATTAATGTAAATAGTGTCATTTGAAAATAGAAACTAAATTCAATGAAAGTTTGGTCAGTCCAATTCAACAAAGGACATTAGTAAATAGCCCACCTAATACTTTAGAAATCCAGAGATGACTCTTTTGTAGCTGAGAATCAGGAGAGAAATGAGATTTAGATTTTAAGTATAGCCTGTTTTATGTTTTATATTGTCCAAGAAACTTATCCAATGCCCCCACCTCTGCTATTTTAGAAAAAAGTAAATGACAACTTTAATAACACCAGAAGAATTAGGAAGCATAGAAAAAATTACAAACCTGTGTCCCATAAATCTGAAACTTAAAATAATTTGGCACTGATATTAATCTGTTGACCTAGAAATGTGAATAGTCTTCTGTTGAAAAAAAAAGAGAGAGAAAAAAGAAAACCAAGAAAAATGGATTTCATGAAAAATAAATGGGAGTAAACATTCTGACTCCATCACCCTTATTTGGGCCTAAGAAAACAAAAGCTGAAGTGCACATTCTTTCCTTTTGGAAAGCAAAGTTCTCTCAACCCTAAATTAGACGGTACCTAAAGAATTGGGTCTCATTCACTCTTTCCCTTCAGTGTCCAGGAAATATCTATAGCTGACTAGAGATAGGGTCCCTGAGTTTTACAGCAGATTTACAAGATTTAATTTCAAATATCAAAACACTCTGAGTTTCTGAAGTCAACAGCTGGGGTTAGGGGGTAACATTTTGGAGCAGTTGTTTCAAGTAGTTTAAATCAAAGGGCTGGGAATATAATAGCGGTAGAGTGCTTGCCTGGAGTCCTGGTTTCAATCCTTAATCTAGCAAACAGCAAACAGAAACAAACCAAAAATGGTGGGAAAGTAATTCGCTTGGAAATTAGCTAGGAACGATTGAGGGGAAAAAATCTCTTTATGACAACATCTTTTAGCCATTGCTTTCACTACAAATTCACCAGACTTTGATTTATGAGAACTGTATATATAGGTAATGCAATGCTCAGTTCTATGTGTCATCTTGATTAGGCCATGAAATCTCCAAATAGCTGGTCAAACACTGATCCTGGGTGTGTCTGTGAAGGTGTTTCCAAGAAGAAATTTGTATTTGAATTGGTGGACTGAATAAAGCAGATGGCCCTCTCTCGTGTTGTGGGCCTCATCCCTTCCTGAGGACCTGTACAGGAAAACGGCCAAAAAAGGTTGAATGTGCCCACCGCCTGACTGTTTAAGCTGGACATGGATCTCTTTGTGCTCTGCCCTCT
Source organism: Aplodontia rufa (assembly GCA_004027875.1). Classification (NCBI taxonomy): domain Eukaryota; kingdom Metazoa; phylum Chordata; class Mammalia; order Rodentia; family Aplodontiidae; genus Aplodontia; species Aplodontia rufa. The sequence continues at coordinate 36,448 of PVKS010007524.1, read as the reverse complement.
TGGCTCTTAGGCCTCAGACCCTGCTAGAATCTGCACCACTGGCTCTCTGGCTCTCAGGCACTAGAATTTATACCTCTGGCTTTCCTAAGTCTGCAGCTTGCAGATGACAGACCGCGTGAGTCATTGCCTGATTGTGCATGTATGTGTGTTTTCTCTTTCCTGCCTCCCTGTAGAACCGTGACTGTACAGGAAATTTGTATATAACTTTAACAGAAAATGTAAATAAAGAAAATCAGCATTTACTATAGATTTTATTCAGAGAATGATCCCAAAAAGTAGAAAAGACATTGGAGGGAAATTGGGTAACGTCTGCATTTGTTGGATTAGACCTGTACAAAGCAGATATTTGAAATTATAAATTAAAAAGTCCTACATCGTGACTGTCTTATATATAAAACTATAGAGTACTAAAGTGATGGTAAAGTAAGAATAGTATTCTAGTATTTGGTAATAAGTAATTTATGTACATTGTTTCCTTGGTAATAATATATTTTGGGTTTCACGAAGTCTTGTCTATTTAGTCTTTCCATTTGCAACTACCCAAATCTGACGTGATCAGCATAGTGGAAAGCCATGATGGGCTCTCTGCTTGCCTTGGGGACACCAACACCAGGGCATGCAAAAGCCCCCGTGAATAGCTTAATGGGTATAATGGAGACATCCACGTGTGTCCCAAAAGAGATTTTATGTTTGAGGGTAAAGTGAGATTAAATAAACAAAGCACCAAAAACCCAGAGAGACTTTAACGAATCTTCAAGAATCATCAACGAGAAGCGTCACCTGTGCGAGGCAGGATGTTAGAGTGTTTAGCAGTGCACACTCTGCAGCCAGTCTACTTGGTCCCCCACCCTGTCCAACGCATGCTAACTGGATGAGCCAGACAAGCCATTTTACATCTCTGAGTCTCAGGGTTTTTTTTTTTTCTGCTATAAAATAGAGATGATAACAATGCCAACTCTTAGTAAAAATTACATACCATTTGCTATTATTTCAGTTTTACAGAGAACAGAATAATGATCCGGAGATGTCTTGATCCTTTGGGGCTGCTATGGCAAAATGCCATAGACGGAATAGCTTATTAGCAATGAGAATTTATTTTTCATTCTTCTGGAGGCTGAGAAGTCCAAGAGTAAGGTGTGGGCAGATTCGTTGTCTTCCTCATAGATGGCCTTCTCTGCTGTGACCTGTCATCATGGGTCTGTCTCTCTTGGGCTTCCTTTTTCAGAGTGCTAATTCCATTCATGAGGCCTCTGCTTGGATAACTTAATCAGCAAAAACCCACTTTTAAACGCCTTCACCTTTAGGGTTAGGAATTCACATACAAATGTTAGGAGGACATGAACTCTCAGACCCTAGCAGGGAGGAAGGATATTGGCATAAAATTGCATAATTTGAAAAGTAGAGTTGGATAAAAGGATTAGATAAGAGTGCTTTCTCATTGCTCATCCTGAAGGACTGACTGACAGCAGCTGTGTTCACTGGATCAGGCTCAAGGAAGGAGCATGCCCTGGGGACAAGGAGGCAAAAATCACCCATTAAAAGAAAAATGTAAACTCACCTAGCTATCTCCCCAAGTAAGCAATTATTCTCAACTTCGTGGTTACAAATTTTTCACCATTAGTAGTCACATAATACTAGTAAAACTCTTCACCAAAAGTTACGATTTGCTTAGGAAATAAAATCCCACAGAATAACCAAGATCGGTTGTGAATATGTTTCTGTTATTGCTTTGATTCTATCACACGGTGTTATGAATCTTCAGACATCATTGCAAAGATGCTCTGCTGTTTCAAAATGATCATTAAGACAGCATAATTACCATCAATTGTTCAAAGAAATGAATTGCTATTTATTATACAACACCCAGTCACATGAATGTTTTTCTTGTTCAATTTGTGTTGATTTAAGTGCTTATTATATGTGAAGGATATTGATCAAGTACTTTTGCAAATGGCTTCAAAACATAGAAAGAATTTCTTTTTTCTTTTTTACTACCACAAATTTCAACATGAAATATTTTGCCAGTATGCTATGAACACCGTATAACATAAACCGTGGAAAAATTCCAGGCTGTGTTGACATATTTTATGAATGTTATGGGATGCCAGATTGGAGGTGTACATCTGCGGGGGTTGGCCAGTCATCCTACTGCCGTCTGTGTATCTGTATGCTTAAATGAATTAGCTAATATAAAAACACTGCATAAACAAGTTTAATGTCATAGAATTTCTTTTATGGAGTACAGAATATTCAAATTTGAGTAAACAAGTAGAGAATTATGTTCCACTGCTGCTACTTAGGAGAAAGGAAATGTACGAAATGGAAAAGATATGCAGCACCTCCACTGTGTGCCTTATATACATAGTGCTTGGCTGTTCTCCTTCTTCTCCCTTTTATTACACTATCCTGTTTTGCTGGCAGCAATCTTTCTGCAACCTAGGATGGTACGTAAGGATCTTGTATCAAAGGACTGGCGAAACCATTCCACGCCTCAAGGTCATTTGCTGACTACCAAATCCTTTTCTTCTTGAGGATAAGCCAAGCCATAGTGTTGAACCCTCACTCTTAGATTCCCATCTCGTGTTGCTTTTTAAGCAATATGGTCGTCACTTACATAAGAGCCCTGGCCCTTATATGCTTAGCTGATCTAAGCCTCATTTAACAAAGCGTCCTGTTCTTCACCTGCATATAGAACTCCCTCAGAGTCTCCAGCTTCAGGGTTTGATGCCAACAGCCTCACACTGAATTCGCCTCTCCCCAACCCTGTCTTTACATTTAATTCCCTCATGATGGCTCTCACCGTTTAAGTAACGTAAATGGTGTTTTTCTGATATTTTGGCTGACTTCAACTTTCATTATGTTTTCTCTTCATTCTTAAATATTATTTTGCTTTAGTCGTTATTTCTCCATGGGTTCATTACATTATCTTCTAAACAGTGTGTGTGTGTGTGTGTGTGTGTGTGTGTGTGTACGCACACATGCAGAAGAACTATACAAGTGAATAAAAAGCAGTAAGGAATGATCCTGTAGGGAAAACTATACACACTCCCATACAGTAGGTATAATTGGTCTTAATTTCAATGGTGGGATTTTTAAGTTGGACAAAAAAACAACAAAACTTTTATTTTTAGCTAACAGTTTGTGGGCTAATTTAGTCTTTGAAATCCTTCCAAGCATGATAGCTTAAATTTGCCCCAGATGGACTTACTCTTCTGTTCAAAATTGCTCGACAGCAACATAAGAGCCATTTATAACAAAGTCTGCAGAAATGGGCTGGCACTTCCAGTCTTCCAAATACACTGGTGTGTTTGTACGGAGAGTGCCCCCATAAATCACCATGAATTAAAGAGGAACACACACGTCCCAATCAAAACATCAGGAAGAAACCATTGCCTAATAGATAAGAACGCAAACAAGTGCACAGCATCACTTGAGTTTTTATAGAAGGCCCATATTTTTGGAAGGCAACCAGGGCTGTTTCACATGCTGTACTTTTCTAATCTGACTGACTCACAGTCTTGTGATAGTGAGATAAGCTAGGTAGGCAAATTTTTATAGAGTTGCAATTACTGAAATTGTCATTACGCTGCTCACTGTAAAATAAATATAGATAGAAGTGAAATTATGCACAGGCTAGAAGTAGAAAGTGTTTTGCTTCTGTTTGCTAAATTAATCTCTTCCTAAATGGCTGCAGGCCAGGTAGGTTAGCATTTGTGGTTTCAAAGGTTTTCAGCGCTTGCAATGAGCCATGAAATTACTGCATGCTGCTGAAAATGGCAGCTGATGAAAGGAAAAGAGTGAATCCCAAAGGCAGAAAGACAGGAGGAAGCAAAATTACAGGCAGAAAGTCTGATTTTTGATGTTGCTCATTGTGAAATGTACACCCAAACTTTTAATAAAACATAAAACATTAATAAACCTGCTAACAATTCCTTACAATTTCTTTTGAAGTCTGAGTATAATTTCTGAATACTTATTAAAACAGGCAATGATTCAGAGGGGGTTGAGCAGGTTTCTATCTATGGTATATGCTATATTGGTAGACACTTCACTTGTGACTTTTAAAATAAGATTTTTATTGATGTTTTTAATTGAATCACACAAAAGGATTGATGTTCAGTTAATAGAAGTACCCAGATCCTTTTCGTTTCCATTAGGATTAGCTAATCTTAGTTTTGATACTGTTACCAGCATATATCGTAACCAGCATTGCTATCCTGTTTTTAAATAATTTGAACTTTCTCAGAATAAGGCAATGCCTGAGTCTTCCTGTAGTGGTTTCAAAGCTCTCTATGTCTGAATACAGCTTCCCAGGGGTTCTTACTCCATTCTAAGGAAGAATGTGAATCAGTTGATTCTGCAAAACCACAAACACTATATCTTGCCATAGACAGGTAGATTGTTCTTGCCAAAAGTAAACATTTTCTCAGTCCCAGACTTTGCCTCTTGAGGATAGCTTTCAGATTAAAGGTAGTAACAGTTTTTAAATATATTTCCCATCTTGTAATGAAAACTACGACTAGTCTTCAAGACTTGCAGGCATTTGCTAGGCAAGAGAGATTCCTGAGAAATCCACTGATCATCATTTAGAATTCCAAATTTCTGGATTTTAGAAAGACTCAATCTCTGTGCAACTGGATTTCATTCACACTAGTGCTAAGGAATGCAAAAAAAATTATTACACGTTCTTAGAAATTCCAAGCACTTACACTTGCATGATTTTATAGATTAATTACTAGGAAGACAGAACCGTAGAGATTTTTGGATTAAATTCTGTTATGGAAGGCATAAATAATCTAATGATTACTATGCATGCCTGCTCAAACAGTCACTGTCACCAAGTTATTAGAGAGTTGTTTTCACTTCCAGCAAGGAAATGATCTGAACTGCAAATTCAGCTCAGCAGTAAGGAAGAGATGCTTCAATCTTAACCACCAAAGCTTCAACAAAGAGAGAAGCAAAGTTAGTCATTTATTCATGAGACATTTAAAAATAAAATTCTCATGCAGGAAATGCCTAGCTACCCACTGCAGTCATTTTTGCATTCATTTTTAAGTGGCCATAAAAATATTCTTCACCAATAAAAAGGAAAAATATTAAAGCTGTTCTTCCTGTATTCTCGGTGTACCCCTATTTTTTCTTTGTTTTAAAAATAGTCACTGTTATGTGATTTTAGGCAGAAGTGGTTTATTGGAAATACATTCAGTTTGGGGTTGGAAACACAGCTTTGTCATTTAACCATGCAAATACGGTGATGAACACTTCCATAAGGGTCTGATTTGGGGCTTTTTGCTTTGTTTTATTTTGTTGTTGTTTTTTTTTTTTTTTTTTTTTGGTTTCCAAATAATGATAAAGATATGTAGTAGGGTTAAATAAGTGCATGCAGAGAATTTTCTATTTTGTGAAATAGAAATTTCTATACAAATGTGAGAGATAATATGAAAATGAATGTTTGAGACTTCGTTAGTTTTCAAATAAGACTGATGAAGAAGGTCACCAAGAAGTCTGGAAAATTAATCAAGCTGAGGATATAGACTAAGTGACCACGTGTAACGGGGCTTCTTGCAAGGAGAATCTGCCACCTTGCCACATACCTGAACTGTTTCTCCATCCCTGGAGGAAATTATTTTCTTTTCTTCCCTGCTCCTATTTCTACCTTACTCAATTTTAAATTGAGTAATAATTTTCAAACAATTCAGATAAAGTTGCCATAATTCCTAATTTTCTCAAAGCTTCAGGGAAATGGGGAAAAAATGAAGGAAAGAAAAGAAAAAAATGTGTTCCTGTTGTTCAAACCAACTTGAAAGCAAATTTTCCAGAATAACATTCACATGCAGATCATAAAAGATGTTGACCTTAGAAAAATATGGTATACGTTTCACTACCCAGTTCAATCTAATCACGGTCACACCTGCTGTTAAGTTAGATCTGAAGTCAAATTGCAAATTCAGGAGGAACAGAGCTGAAGGATGCTCATCACACCCATGTTGCTCGAGGTATTTGAAAATCTAGCCATTTCCCATGGGTTCTCTGTTATGATTGCCAGTGTCACAGAAGTTCCACAGAATTCTGTTTTCAAATAGAAATTGTTTCCTTACAATGAACCCTCAATATACAAACAGCATCTAAATCCAAAGACATCCCTTGGTAATCTCAGAACAAGTGACTCCCAGGTTAAAATATTCAGAAACAGATACCCCAAGAAAGCCTTATTAAGATTCCATTGTCAATGTAAAGGTCATTTTGGTCTGCTTTAAAAATTTTTGCCCAAATGTATTTTTTGTCCATCCATTAAAAAAAAAACAACACTCTTTATTGCGTGCTTAAAATGTTCCACACATTGTTGTAAACATCAGGACACCAAAAAGAAAACTCCATGGTCTACAGAAGCTCAAATTCTAATGAGCCTGGGTATATGTCAGGGACTGTAAATTTAATTTTGATTATTAATGAATGCTAATTAGAGATGAACCTAGAGAACAACGATAAAATGGGCTGTGGTAGTTGTGTATGAGTTCAAGAGGGAAGATTATCAGGATTGACTAGTGATGCCTGCTACGGAACCAGAAAAGAAAATATTGACACGCATGCCACACTTCTGCTACCTCTCTTTTATAGGAAATCACCATTGGGTTACAGGCATAAAATCCAGAACTGTTTCCTAAGGAAAATATTGGTGCTGATCTCACATATTATCTTGATTTACTTTTGTGCCCCAAAGTAGACTCTTGCATTTTCACAAAAGATTAACCTTTTTTTCCCATTGGCTATTTACCAAAACACAAGGCTACACACTTAGTTATCAATAAAATATATTTTCCCATCACATTCTTGCCACATTTTGTTAATTCCCAACTCTCTGCTATCCTATAATAACCAAATCATTGGCCACAATTTTTAGGTTAAGCTTACACCTATATAGTAGCCCCAAAACAGATTTCTGCCAAATTTAAAATACATACAAATACATTCAGAGAATGTGAACTGACAATTGAAAGAAGAAATATGAATACAACAATGGACAAACAGAAATCTCTAACATATTGGTAATCGGGAAAATGCATATTAAACAATGGACTATCATCATCCCTGTCAAATGAAAGCAGACATTTTAAAACAATGAATATACTCTATTGGATAAGGGGCAAGGGCACACTTTTACTTGGGGTATAGCAATACTACCTCTTCAAAAAGCAATTTATCAGTAATTTAAAATATATATACTTTTTTAAAAGCAATTTTTTTAGTTGCATATGGACACAATTCATTTATTTTATTTATTAATTTTTATGTGGTGCTAAGGATTGAACCTAGTACCTCACATGTGCTAGGCAAGAGCTTTACCACTAAGCTACAATGCAAGCCCAGTATATACATATATTTCTAAAATATATATTTCTAAAAATGAATAGGAAGCATTCATACAGGTACATCTGCCATATTTATTGCCATAGAATTTATAAGAATAAATGTTTGTTTTTATTACTAGTAAAACATACAATACATGCTACTTTTTTATAAAAGCATATATATGTACATATATTGTATTCATTTGCATCTATGTATATATAGAAAACATCTAAAATCATAAACACCAAACTGTTAACTATTTTTCCTGGTGAATGAATATTGAGGAGGAATATAATCTTCTTTGCTTCCAATGTAAAAATTCTGTATGATTTGATTTTTTTCAGAGATATACTATTTTGTAATGAGAAGGGAAGAGAAAGACATAAAAGAAATTTTACAGAAATGCTATAAAATCCAAGTAAAGTAATGACAATTTCAGACAAGATAAAATTATTCCCCAACCTCATCTGAAAAAGGATATAAATTCAGACTTCTTAAAAGCATGATAAAGGTGTAACAAGCTTTGCTGTGTACCAAATAGTACCATTAACATATTCAAAGCAACAACTATTAGTAGTTTAAGAAAAAGTAGATAGAAAAACCATTATCAGCAACTTAAGTCTTGCTCAACCTTTTCATTTAAAATAGACCAAAAAGTAAATAAAGGAAAAGAAGAAGCATTTTATCATGTTTTCCTTATAATTTATACCTGAAAGTAACCAAAAGGATGATGAGGGGAATTTTCTCTTTATAAAAGGCTTCCTAATAAGTGAAGAAAAAATGATAAGATAAAAATAGTACTCTTTGTGCAACACATCATGAAATACTGGAGCTGGACAATAATTATAAACTGCTAACATCGCAGAGCAACAACAAACACAAACCAACCTCCAGTAGAAAGACTCACTCGTCTAAGAGGCAGTCTTGCTAAAAAAAAGAAATTGAATTTGAATTTTATACCTAAATAACAAATGATAGCAAATACAGAGACTAGAGAAAGATTTTAAACCAGACCACCAGGATGTAATCAGCAAAATCCAGACTGTGGGACTCTATCAAAAAAACAATCTGATTCCTTCTACAATAGATCAAAATACCAGAACATGAAAGAGGAATGTATAGTTTACAAGGGACACTGAGCACCTTTAACCCAGTCACTATGCTTGGACTTTATCTGGATCCTTACTCAAACAAACTGTCCACAAAAAGAAAAGAAAAAAAATGATGCAATGATTAGAATTTTGAACACTGAACAGGAGATATTTGATACTGAGTAATTATTTTTAATTCTCTCTGGGTGAGAAAATAATATTGTGGTTATATTTTCAATGAGTTCCTATTTTAGAAATATATAGTAAAATATAAAGCATTTTATGATGTTCAGGATTTACTTAAAGTAATTCAGGAATAGCGGACATATTAAGGAGAAGGATGAATTAAACCTGAGTTGATAATTGTCAAGACTGGTTGTTAGGAAAACAAATTTCTGGTAATATTCTGTATACATCTGAAGTGTTGAGTTCTTTTGATGATACAATATTTTAAAATAAGAACATAAAGAATTTCAATAATAAAACTGACATGGATGTACCAATGCAATATTTCCAAATTTATTCTTTAAAGAGAATTCTTTCTTTTAAGTATTCCTGAAACATTTGCAAAAATTAATCACTGCAAGGCCACAAATGAGGATCTTAATCAATTCAAAAAGAGAAACTATTTAAATAGCAATATTCACTGACAATATTGCAAGAAATTAATAGCATTGGCAAGAATGTCACTTTTTTTCCAAATTAATTAACAGATTTGACCATTCCAATGTGTTTTATTGAGAATAGCCTTTATTCTCTGTATTGCCTCTTGAATTTAAGCCCAAAATAATAACTAAAGCAATTTTTAGAATCTACAGAAAAAGAGAGTTGCCTCCAAAAATTATGTAATAGAAATAAAAATTAATTAAAACATGTAAGTGGCATATGAATTGTCTGATAAGTATAATCAACTATATAAGTTCAAAATAAACTTTAGTGTATACAGGAATATAATGTTTGATAAAGGAAGCATAAAAAAGCAGGGGAATAAAATAAATGATTCAATAATATTTAGAGGCAGCTAACTATTTAGTTAAAGGTAAATCTTGTCTGATATAAAGCTAGGCATATTTTATGGTGTCCTCATATTCTTCAAATTAGGGACTTTTCCTAGTTACAGTCATCCTCAGTATCATGTGGTGACAATCCCTCCAGCCATAGTTTTTTAATCAAAATATATAATTTACAAGATATCCATTCTTTTATGGCCTGGACCATATCATTAAGTTTCAAAAAGTATCAGACCATCCTTTCAGGAATATGAAACTGAGAAACCAAAGAGTTTTGGCATTTAGCAGCATAGGCATAAAGAATTCCTACAAAGGTATTCTTATTGAATATTTATGCCATGCAATATTGTCAGGGCCAGGTTAATGTCTAAAAACCTCTCATTAATTAATAAATAAAAATTAAAACTCTAGTAAGCAATAGACAAAATGTTACATATATTTCACAGAAAAAGTATACTGACAGTCCATCTGTGAAAAAAATAGTTAAGCTTCATTAATAATCATAAGAATATAGAAAAAATAAATGTTACCATCAGGTTGGAAAGAAAAATTAGAATAGTACTTTTGAACCCTCTCATAATTATACTAGAATAAGTCCTAACTTGTCCACTGCTTGTGGGAATATAAATTGGTTAAAAGGAAAAAATCAGGGGTTGGAGCAGTAGCTCAGCAGTTATAGCACTTGCCTGGCATGTGCAAGGACACAGGTTGGAACCTCAGCACCACATATACAACGAAGCATCAGAGCAATGAAGGCCACATGAAAAACTACATAAAATTGATTCTCTCTCTCTCTCTCTCTCTCTCTTACTGTCCATCTCTCTTTAAAAAAAATAACAAATATAAATTTTCTGGAGAAAAATTGGAATATAATATATTAAAAACCTTAAAATAGTGGTGCATACTTTTTGATCCAGAACTGTCATTTCTAGGACTCTAGTGAAATAATCAGAATTGTGTACTGAGTTATATGCATGAAACATTTTTCTGCATCCCTTTTGTAGTAATGAAAAATTGGAAAGTGAGCAAAATGCTAGATACTTATGCTTCAGAATACTATTGATCACTGACATTTAAGAGTGTACTAAATGCTGGAATCTCTTTCTGTGCATCCTGATTTAATTTCACAACAACCCCTAAAGGTGGGTACTATTACCTCTTTTTTCCAAATGAGGAAACTGAGACACAGAGAGGTCAAGACAGCTGGTAAATTGCTGAGCTGGAATAGGAACACGAGCATTCTGGCTCCATAAACAGCTCTTTTCACTACTACACCAGAGCAGCATTTGCAGAATCTTTTAATATGACAGATGCAGTGCTAGCGTTTTATACTGCATTATTTAGTACAAGGCAAAAGAATTCTGTTGATATTACCATTATGAGCCTCAGAAAGTCAAAGCAGAGAGTATGTAAGTCGGTGAGCAACACTGACAGGGAGTTTCAAAGGATGTTTAAATCACATAAAAACGGCCCCTATTATAACATGAGCATTTGCTAAGCAAGAAATTAAAGTGTAGTGTTTGGAGGAATTAGCTTTACCCCTGGGGGAGTAAAAGAGGTTCAAAGTTTTTGGAGTTTGACAGTGTCTCTTAAAATTATGAATGTACAGAACCATTAGTGAGAAATCCCAACTTTAGAATTTGATGCCATCGAAAAGCCAGCCTGTGACACAGGAATGATGTCTACTCCAGTACTATTTATAAGCAAGCTAGGGGAAACATCTCAAATGTCTGTGAATGAAGGAGGAATAAATGGATGATAACATATCACACAATTCACACTATGTATTTATGGAAGTGAATGAGGCTGGTTAATGAGGATTGGCTTGGAGCAAAAGTCATAACTTGGTATATAAGAGCACACACATGTTAATACTTGTGCAAAAATACCTTTATCTATATCCTTCTGAATGCATATGAATATGCTTATATTTTTAAATGAGCTCTTAACGCTAGACTGATGTTTTACTTTTGTCAACAGAAAAAATGTAAAATATTATCTGCTGAGTTTCTACCTAGTTTTGAAAAATAAAATACGAAATTACTACATGAAAATAGGAAAAATAATAAAGCATAAGAGAGAAACCCAATTAAGTTCTTATCTTTTCTTGTCTTTGTATGTTTTTCAAGGTGAGCTCATTATAACTCAGAAAATGTGTATTGAAGTGCTAGAGTTTAGGAACCATTAGCTCACCTTTTTCTCTAAATAGCCTGAACTTTGTCCTTGAAGAAATCCATCTACATGTCCACAGACATCTACTGCTTGGACAAAGGAAGCATGACACTGATCATGTTGATTCTCTGTTTTTTGATCTTATACTTCCAACCTACATGTGCATTATTTTAAGGCAGAGGGAGAGGGGAATAAAGTTTGCCACTGCATTTAACATAAAGATATTGTTAAGACACTCTCACAGCATTTCCTTCATTAATAAACATGAAAGAACATGGAATAGATATATTTGTGCTAAAAAACTTTTTGACATTATGCTTCTGCATAACTGACCATGTTTCGTTTGGGTCCCAGGAAGGCCACCTTCAGTAAATGTACTGAATAAAAGTCATCTATCTCCCTTGTAAACTCTTATCACCTCTGGATTAGTCTCTGCTTTGTAATTTACTTATTTATAATTTTATGTAGACTGTATTTCTTGAAGTTATTGCAAATTCTCTCTTGAAATAAGGTATAAGGGAGAAAAAATATCTCAAAAGTTATAAAGAAAGAAAGAAAATTAACCTTCACTTCTTCCTTTCCTATCTTCCTTCCCTCCTTTCTTCCATCTCTCTTCCCTCCTCTCCTCCTTCTCTGTTTTCCTCTCCCATTTGCCCTCTCTCTTCCTTCTAAGAACCATTGTGGATCAGTAGTTTGAAACAGGCATTGAAATGATGGAGCAAGCCTAGGTGTTCGTCAACAGCTGGATGGATGAAGAAAGTGTGGCATATGTTATACACAAAGGAGTTTTTCTCGCCATAAGCATGAACAAAAGTTACGTCATTTGCAGGGAAATGGCTGGAACTTGACAGCATTATGCTAAGCTAAATAAGCCAGATCTGCAAAGTCAAGAGTTATATATCTTCTCTCATATGTGGACTCTAGAGAGAATAAAGGGAATAAATTTGGAGGGGGACCTCATGGAAATAGAAGGGAGACCAATTTAGAGTAGAGGAAGGTGAGCAGTGGAGAGGAAAGTGAAGGAGACACATTGGGGGATGACAATGAGTAAATAATGTGCACACGTGAATATTTAACAGTGAAGCCCACGTTACACACAATAGTAATATACCAACGAAAGTGATCTTAAAAAGAAGAAACTGGAGCTTTGAAGCACAGGTAAAGACCTTGATGGAAACAGAGACACTGGTGGTGAGAGTGACACTGATATTAAGCAGCAAATCTCTTCACTGGTGGAAGATCACAATCATTATTTTTCTCTTTGAGAAACTTGTTTTTAAGTGTGAATTATTATAGATAAGCTGCTATTTTCTTATTTATGTTTTGTTGTTTATTTTAATTACTTTTTTAAAAAACTGAGTATGTTTCACTCTCACAAAAGAATATCTTTGCCTGGACACAGATGAATATCTTTGACTTTATCAAATGGTTTTCACAAGTATACCAGTTTGGGAAGTGATGTAATGTTATCTTTTTAAAAAAATATATATTGAATCAAGAACATTTAAACAAATAATAGAAAGGAAAATGTGATCTAAATAAAAATCATGAAGATGTGTTACGGTTGACTGCGGTTTGGCAACACCTGCTAAGCCCCGCAAGCTTTAGCACTGAGTACAGCACTTGCTTCACACAGTGGCTACCAGCTGAACTCACGGGAAGGTGGAAGAGGAGTGGCAGCAATGTGATGTCCTGAATGACTAAGGAAGGCAGATCATTCTTGCAAATGAAGGAAGTATGCCAATAAATAATCGGAATTTGTGCAGAAGGAAAATACGAATATGAATTAAAAGCTCTTCCAGAAAACCAAAAGAGATTGCACGGTTTCAAGATTCCTCACTTCCTACTGTACATTACCAAAAAGAGAAATAAAATGTAGAGGATGGGAAGCAGTGGGGAGGAAGAAGGAAAATCTATACTGGAATATATATATATAGTTTTGCACCAGACAGGCTCAATAGTTATTTCCATTAAAGACATGGGCGATTGGTGCCAAAGTTGCAACTTGAAAGTGGAATTGTACCATGGCAGATTTATCACCTGGAACGTGTTTCAACATGCTATGACTGAATCTTTTATGTATATTTAATCTTAGTTACGAAAACTTTAATATCCAAAAAATATAAGTGAGATGACTATATTATTACTTACATATTTCTGAGGTTCCAGAGGACAAAAGTTTCAGTATGAAGCAAGTTGTGCTTCATGGTGGATGGAAGTTGGGAACCTCAGACCTCAGTTTAACAATCTAGGGCTGGAGCGGTGGCTCAGCGGTTTCAGCGTTTGCCTGGCAAGCACAAGGACCCGGGTTCAAACCCCAGCACCACATACACAACTGAATGTTTGAGCAACTAAGGCCATGTGAAAAACTAAATAAAGTTGTTTCTCTCTTTCTCTGTCTCTCTCACTGTCCCTCTCTCTCTTAAAAAAAAAAACAAAACTTATAAAAAAAAACAATCTAATTTAAGGAACGAGTCTCATCAACATAATCAATGCTCTGAATGTTCCTAGTTTTCCAAATAACTAGGATTCATGTGTGGAATTTGACTCATTTCTGCATTGCTTCTGGCATTGATGATAGACACAACTCAATAGGGGTAAACTCTTCCAGCAGGACAGCACTAAGCTGTCACAGTGGAAGTTTTGCATATCCAACGAGTCTCCCAGAACATAAAGCAATTTTTATTTTGATGCAAATAGAAGGTACAGATATTTGGCAAGCTTGAAAGAGTTGATGGAAGGTTCTTTATGCCCGAATCTGAGAAGTCACACCACTCCTGACTGCACTGCTTGTTGAACAATGGGGTCACAACATCAAGAATCATGGACTGTTCTTCACTTGTTCCCTTTTAATTTTATTAATTTTAGAATAAGTCATTCCTCCTTGTGAGCATACCGTAGTAAAATTATCTTCCAGGATGAATCTAATTTTAATTATGGATTTCAGTATTCATCTAAATCAGTTAAACTCACATTCAATACAGAAGCCTTGTGTGACTTTAGCAGCAGATTTCAAATGATGATACCTTCTTAAATCAGAGCACTTAAATATATGAGATCCTGACACAAGCAAACAGGAAGGACCTCTGTCTCAACTTCTTACTATAAAATCTACCAACCTAGAACTACCAAGACTAGCTCTCCCTACTTTCTGCCCACCACAGATACAGATCAAGTGTCTTTGCTTGTCTGGAAGACCCGCCCCTCTCGCCTACTCAGTCTCTGGATCTCTTTCTCTTTCACCATCTCAAATCCTTCACTCTTGCGATTTCCCTCCTTAATCCTTCTCCCTCTGTACTGGACTCTTCTCATCAACATATAATACAGTTCTGAGATCTACGAAAGCAGCCTTTGCCAGATGGGATGATACCTTCAACTCTCATTCAGTTTTTCTATTCTTCCTCACACCAAAGTTTCTTTGATGAGTTTCTTTAGAGCTACTGTGTCCATCTTCTCACCAACAATTTCCTACTCCGCTCCTTGGAAATGCGTATTGTCAAATTCAACTATGGCCTGTCCATTGCTAAACCCTGTCCTTAGGGTAATCGACCTTGCACAGGTATTTGACACAATTGTCAAACTCTTCTTAAATCTTGACTTCTGTTACCTTTAGTTTTTTTTTTTTTTCTTTCTCACTGGTCATTTCCTAGTATTCTTAGCTCACTCTTCCTGACTGAATGTTTGTGCCCATTCCCGCCCCTTGCCAAATTTCTATATTTCTATGTTAAAACCCTAACCCCAGTATGGCTATATTTGGAGTAAGAAACCAATTAATCAAAGCTGAATGAGCTCCTTAGAGTAGAACCCAGATCCGACAGGATTAGCGTCCTTATCAGAATAGACACCAGAGAGAACATCTGTAACAACTTCTTGAGACAACAGCTGTGTGCAAGCCAGAAACCAAAACCTGCTTGAATCTTTGTCTCAGGCTTTCCAGAGTCCAGAACCATGAAGCAAATGTCTGTAGATTAAGCCACCCAGTCTTTGGAACTTTGTTATGGCAACCCTAGCAGACTAACACACCCTCCAAAAGGGCCCCTCGGTTCCCCATTCCTCCCCTAGACTTCACTTTCTTTGTAAATAGCCCTAACATCAACTATCAATCACAACAAAACCCTTGATACCCCACTTTCCCTCATCACCTCTTAGAAACAATATTACACCAACTCCTATTGATTCTACTTCCAAGGCTTACTCTAAATCTAGGCACAGTCTCTACCTCCACTACCTCCATCCATCTCAAAGCATAACCATCTCACCTGAACAATTATGCAAACTTCCTAACTGCTCTACTGCCTTCCCTCTTGCCTCCTTATATGTTATTCTACATAAAGAAGCCAGAACAGGGGCTGGAGGGGTGGCTCAGAGGTTAGGGTGCTTGCCAGGCATGCACAAGGACACTGGTTCAAACACCAGCACCACACATACAACCAAGTGTCTGAGAAACAAAGGCCGGATGGAAAAATAAATAAAATTGATAAATTGATTCTCTCTCTCTCTCTTAAAAAAGAAGCCAGAATATTCTTTATGATATGAATGAAATGACACCATGACCCTGCTTAAAATCACCTAATGGTGACTCCCCTCCCACAAAGAATAAAGTCCAGTCTCTAATTAGGCTGCCGTATTAGTCAGCTTTCATCATCGTGAGCAAAATACCTGACAAAAACAATGTAGAGTAGGAATTGTTCATCTGGGGCTCATGGTTTCAGAGGTTCAGCCTGCTGTTTTGCTCCAGGCCCAAGATGAGGCAGCCAGTCATAGAAGAAGGATGTGGCAGAAGAAAGCTGCTCAGCTTTTGGCAGCCAGGAAGAAGAAAGAGAGAGGACCCAGGGTTAAGGTATAATCCCCAAGAACATGCTCCTGTGACCTACTTCCTTCAGCCACGCCCCACTTGTCTATAATTACTACCCTTAACCATTCAAATTCTCACTCCATCAAACGAATGAATCCCCTGGTGAGGTTATAGCTTTCATAACATAGCCATTTCACCTCTGAACATTGCTACATCGGATTTGTAATTCCAACACATGAGCCTTTGGCCGGGGGAGGGGGCGGTACTTCATATCCAAACAATAACAACTGGTTTACGAGGTCCCCTAAAATCTTGTCTCTGCCTCTCATTTCCAACTAATCCAGTACAAATTGTTCTCACACCTGACATGCAAGTGCAGCAATTTTCTTTGCTCCTTATATGCCCTAGGCTTGCCACTTCCTTAATGCCGGTGACATAGCTGTTCTTCCCTTAGTCTTGCCTTCACTGGAGTCTTGATGTCATTCATATCTCCAATTTTCTGTCTCTAAAAAGTCTCCTCCACTCTCAAGTAGTAACTCAGTAATTAGAACACAAGCTTTGTTTATATGCATGGCACTCTTCCCTATGTGAATTTGTACTTGTTTAATTTTAAAAAATGTCCTTGCTCTCTCTTACTGAAATGTCAGCTCCATAGCGACATGAGAACTATTTAGCAACTACATTATATATATATACATACACACACACACACACACACACACACACACACATATACCAGGGATTGAACCCAGGGGCACTTGACCACCGAACCACCTCACCAGGCCATGTTTTTATTTTTATTTTCAGACAAGGTCTTACCAAGTTGCTTAGGGTCTCACTAGCTTGCTGAAGCTTCCCTTGAACTTCCAATCCTCCTGCCTCATTCTCCCGAGCCCCTGGCATGCACCACCAAGCCTGGCCTGATTTTTTCCAGCCTTGTAAGCAATGGGGTTGGAAAATTGTTTAGGGTGGCATTATTGACATGGGTTTTATGGATAAACTTTATTTTAAAATGCATTATAAATGTTCTCTAATTCATTCAAGTTTACTTTTCAATAGAGTTGGATTTTCATGGGGGAAAATGACAGCAAAAAATATATTATTTTCCTCCTGACACTGATATGAATAGCTACCACAAAATACCAGTAAATAACTGGTAGTTATTCCAAAAGGAGTATACTATAAACCATTTACAGCAAGACCATTTACCATTATAATGTCCTGATTCTTAAAACAATATTATTTTACTGAATATTATAAATAGATAGGATGAGGGGAAGAACAGCTACTGAAGTTAAACTTCTAAAGACGCAGGTGACATACTGACTCATTTCTTATTGTAAATCTCACAAAGTTGGCTCACCAATGTATTATAGTAAAATTTATTTGCCGTCATTCAGCCTTCAGATGTCAAGAATACTTGAAGTTAGCAGTGTTCATTGTTGAATAGTTGTAATATCTAGATGCTAATGTGAAAATTCACTGGCAAGTAATACTGTTCTTCATATCTACACTTTAAGGTTTGATTAAGTCAGGAAAAAAGGAAGTATATTATCCTACATTAATCTATTAATATATATATTAACTGTCTGATTCAAATACATTCTCGATGTGAATGTACAAATCAAGCAGAAATTATTTCCCTGACAAGTAAAAAATATCTTCTATAACAGAATGTTGAAATAGCAGCTATGCAATTTTGTAAATAATATATATTTAAAAATTTATACTCATAGAGTATAAATGCTCTTAATAAATCCTTCTAGCTGTGGAAAAATTTAAATATCAAGACACAGCCTGAGAAATTCTTTTCAAGAAGTATAAACTGTGACAGCGATTTTATATAGACATGTATAATTAGAAAGAAGCTTTATGAGTTTAGTTGAAAGATATTCGGTCTACACATAAAGATAAATGGACCTAGTTTTCTTCTTAGCTGGTAGTTTCAGTTATCATAGCAAAGGATAACACTATTTTTCATGTTTCTAAAAAAATAGCTTGGAAAATTATTAATGGAAAGTATGTTTATCTACATATTCAGTTAGTTTATTAACTAAATTATACCTTTTTTCTGGTTAGTTTCTGATCACCAGTAACTACCTTTGAAGCTCTTCAATAATCTATTTCAACAACACCATCACCCAAATTCTTCAAAGCAATAATCAAAACACTTAGCTGCTGTTCACTATACAAAGGAAAAGAGTTAGGGATTGAGACCTTATTGGTGTGATATGCGTTCCTCCTTAAGACTTCTCTCAGCACCTGAACAAATGCTAAACATAGGTTCCATGTCACAGCTGATCAACTCCCTTTATTGAAAATGTTCAGTGCTTCTTTTTCTAACCAGGAATTCTAAGCTCATCTACTCAAATAACAGAGGGTAAATCTTTTCCTTCTTCCTAGATTCCTTGTCTAAATGCATCTTCTATAGCAGTATATAAAGCAGGATTTAACATTTGCACATTGACCTTGATCTTTTGGATGTGTTTTAGAAGTCAAGCGTCCACTGTACTCAGAGGCCATCACAGTACAGGGACATAGCGTAGTCAGAGTGTTCTCAAATGGACAGCACAGTTTTTTGAAACTACTATGGGTTGTGCCTAGAGTTTCATGCATGTTGATCAATTGCTTTACTGTGGAGCTAATTCCTACCCCTTTTTATCTCATTTTAAGACAAGGTCTTGCTAAGTTGCCCAGGCTGGCCTCAAACTTGCAATTCTCCTGCCTCAGTCTCCTGAGTAGCTGCAATTACAAGTATGTGTCACTGTGCTGGGCTAAACAGTGCTTTAAATCCATTTGAGCTTTTGGAAAACTATGGTAGTGATGCCTCTGTAAATATGTACTGGAAACCAGCTCTCTATTTGGGTTTGAGATGAGGGACAATTTAGCAGTATAAAGACAATGTTTTGTGCAGCCCTTCTCTGGCCTTGCTGTAAACTAGACACTCAAAGATGGATTTCATGATTCATTTATAGCATCTTACATTGCCTTCCAAAAGTGCATCACAATGATGGGTCCTTTGACCTTCAAAGTCATGCAAGGAACATGTTGTTAGTCCATTTTTCTCAATTATCTTTGCCTTCCATATTTAAAAAGCAAATTTGGCTTGACTATTTTTTAAATGTTTCTGTTAGTATTCTATCACTTGATAATTACATTTAAATATTTTGTAGGTGAAAAAATTATATGAGACTATACATGGGATGCTATTACCTCACATCAATACTTACCTTTTCTATTCCACTAGAGATAATAGTTTTAAACAAATATATGTATATCAAGGTTGGGGATTTAGCTCAGTGGTGTAGTACTCTCCTGGCATATCCAAGATCCTGAGTTAGATCATTGGCACTGAAAACAGAGAAGCAAACAGACAAACAAAACCTCACTTAAAGCATAAATTACATGGATTTTATAAATTAGATAATAAAACCAAAAGGAAAAACCAAGTCATGCTCTAGGTCTATAAATCATAACTAAAGATTATAGAGTTGTCTTAACTTTGCCAGGAAGTACAAATATTTTTCATTATATTTATGAGTAAAATTAAGATTAAATGAAAAAGAAAAATCTAGAAATGACATTTGCTAACCAGGTGCCCATTAAAGCAAGAATTCTCAAATAAAATATAGCTTTTGATGTCTTCTCTATGCCAGTGACATCCCAATTTTTTCACTAGTCCACTCTCTCTCCTAACTCAAGGTTTTTATATTGGACAATTTCCTTACTGACTGCATTTATAAGCATAATGAACATCTCAAACTAGGCATATGCAAAATAGAATGCTTTATCCCTACCAGACACACTTCTCCCCTTGTCTTCCTCATGTCAGTAAATGGGGCCACCATTGCCCTCATGGCTTACATCAAAAGCCTCCATATCATTATTGAGACCTCTCTTTGGTTCTATTTCCCACCTCCATGTTGCATTAACCACTTCTTTTCAAGCTCTTGTCCTAATCTAGCCCACTTCTCTGATCCATCCCAACAGCCTCCTCAGGCCCATTCTCCACCTCAATCTTACTGTTTATCATGTCAGATTTACAGTCAAATGTTGCCTTTATAGAAAGAACTGCAGGGAACACATTTTTAGAGAGATAACTTTCCTCACTCTACCTCTCTGTATCCTCACAGTCACCTCCATTTATCCTGTCACACAGTCTTTACAGCACAAATCACCATGTGGAACTTATTTGGCTACTTGTTTATTACGTGCTTCTCTCCATAGATGAGCTTGATTTTAAGAGGCAAGAGACGTAGGACCATGGTGGCTGCTTATTTATGTCAATTGAATCAATTTGTAGAACATAATAGGTGGCTTAAAAATATTTATTGAAGAAAGTGTGGAAAGGAGGAAAGAGTGAAAATAGAGAAGAAGAAAAAAGGTGAAAAGAATAGTGACAGAGATAGAGAAAGAAAAAACAGACAGAAGAATATAAGAAAAGGCAGGAGGATGGATGGAAAGGGGAAAGGAGGGAAGAAGAAAAAAAAGGAAGGAAGGAAAGGGAGAGGAAAGGAAGACCATATCTCTGCCTATGTGACAGTTATATCATTCATTGAACTCTGACATTGCTGTAATATATCTAAGTACAAAATACTAGACTATAGCCTCATCCATTTGGCATGCATGCCCAGGACTCTGGTCCCAGGCTGGAAAGTACCCAGGACACACCCGAGGAGGAACTCCCTGCTTGGACAGCCCTTTCCTCCACCAGATGCATGGGTCTGGGAATCTGGTCCCCAGCCAGCAGGTGCCAAGAACACCTGCACAGAGTCACCCAGTCACATGGTATACCCTCCAGGTCCTGGATATATTGTGCCTGTCCCCAATGCCAAGAATCTCAGGTGCCATCTCGGTGCACAGGCAGGTCCACTCTGGCCTGCCCCATGCTTCCAAGATCCGAGGACACAGTGACACATGTCTGCTGCTGTGCTTCAACAATCCAGTGGACTGCCCTGCACCCCAAAAAGTTACATAGCTGCACCCAGACACCTAGACCCCAAAGTTGCAGCAAAACAAGTCTTCAGGCAGAAGCAGCTTTTTGGAAGAAGGTGGCCATGAAAGGGGTAGTGTTGACCCAATCCTTTGTCCCAAAAGGAAGAAGTACCTGGAGACGGCCCTTGCTTCCACACAGGGAACATTAATTCAAAGATCCAGAAGAAACTTTTCAAGAATGAAGAATCAAACAAAAAAGTTTCACCTCAAACCCACAATTCTCCTACCAAGGAGCCCATGGACAAGGAGTAGGATGAAAACCTAGAAGAAATTATCAATGATCTGATAGCTAAAAGAAACAATGAACTAAAAGAAGACTTAATGAAGGGACTAAGTGGGCAAACTCAAGAGATGAAAATATGTATTATCAAAGCAATAGACATACTGAAAAAGGAAGTAACAGAGCTAAAATCTTCAGTCAATCACATTAGCGGAACAATGGAAAAATTTTAATAATAGACTAACTCCTATTGAAACCAGAACCTCAGCTCTTGAAGAAAGAACTTCTGACAGTGAGGATAGGCTGAGTAAACTTGAGCATCTGGATGACAAAAAAGGAAAAAAACTCAAAAATCTTCAACAGAACTTACAAAATGTCTGGAATGAAATCAGAAGGCATAATCTAACAGTCATTGGGATATACGAAGAAATCTAAAGGCAAACAAATGGCATAAAGAACATTCTCAATGAAATCATTAAAGAAAAGTTCTACCATATTAAAATACAATCAGATATGCTCATCCAGGAAGTGTATAGGACATTCAAAGGACTAAACAAAAGAGAAGATCACAGAAACACACCATGCTCAAAATGTATAACAGGGAAATCAAGGAAAGAATACTAAAATCTGCAAGAGAGAAACACCAAATCACTTTCAGAGGCAAAGAAATAAGGATTACCTCTGACATTTCAACACAGACTCTAGAAGTAAGAAGATACTGGAAAGAAATCTATCAATGTCTGAATGACCACAACATGCAACCAAGAATACTATACCCAGCAAAATTCAGCTTCAAATTCGATGGAGAAATAAGAACATTTCATGATAAGATCAAACTAGCAGCATTCATGAACAGAAAAACCAGCATTACAAAGAATACTCAAAGATAAAAGATAAAATCCAGATAGAACAAGCAAACAATTATCAAAACACACAAACAGGAAATTCAATAATAGTAAGTGCTATCAAAAGACAACCAAGACAACGCAAAACTCACTTATAAAACAGGATGACTATAAACCACAACCACATAACTATGTGAAGACTGAATGTGAATGGTCTCAACGCATCATTCAAAAAATATAATCCAACAATATGCTGCTTTCAGGAGACCCATTTTACAGCCAAACACATCCATAGATTGAGGATAAAAGGATGGGAAAAAAATCCACTAGACTTATAGACCAAGAAAGCAATCTGGTGTCACAATCTTTATATCCAACAAAGTAAATTGCAACCATAAACTAATCATAAGAGATAAAGAAGGCTACTACATCATACAAAGGGAACAAGACATCAGGGAGACATAACCATAGTAAATCTCTGTGCTCCAAATACCAATGCTCCCAAGCACGTGGACAAAATACTCTGTGGCATAAAATCACTTATGGACTCCAACATGATAATACTGGAGGACTTTAAAACTACTGTATCACCAATAGACAGATCATCAAAACAAAAAAAAATGGAGATGTCCAGCCTAAACAACTCCATAAGTCAAGTGGACGTAAGAGACACCTATAGAATATTCAACCCCTAAATGGCTGAGTTTACCTTCTTTAAAGCAGTGCATGGATCCTTCTCCAAAATAGATCATATGCTAGTTCAGAAAGGAAATTTCAGCAAATATAAAAAAGTAAATATTTTCCACATATCATCAGACCATGAGGCAATGATCCCAGAAATTAACAGCAGTATATATGTATATGTATCAGATATATATATGTATCAGATGTATATGTATCATATGTATATGATATGATACATATACATCTGATACATATATATATCTGATACATATATATCTGATACATATATATATATATCAGAAAATGCATACGTACATG
>PVKS010007524.1:0-12868 GCA_004027875.1 Aplodontia rufa | reverse complement strand
ATACATATATATCTGATACATATATATCTGATACATATATATATATATATCAGAAAATGCATACGTACATGAGATAGAATAATACCCTATTAAATGAAGAATGGATCCAAGAAGACATGAGAGGAAAAATAAAAAATTTCTTGGAATGAGTGAAAATCAAGACACAACATACCAAAACCTCTGGGAGAGCATGAAAGCATTCATAAGGGAAAATTATAGCACTGAGTGGCTACATTAAAAATCAGGAAATATCCCAAATAAATAAGCCTATGCTCCACCTCAAATCCCTACCAAAGAAAGCACAATCTAATCCCAAAGCCAGCAGAAGGCAGGAAATAATAAAGAACACAATTTAAATCAATGAAATTAAAAAGTAACAATAAAAGAATCAACAAATCAAAGAGCTGGTTCTTCGAAAAACTAAGTAAAATTGACAGACCTCTAGCCAATCTCATGAAAAGCAAGAGGGAAATGATGCAAATCAACAAAATAACCAATGAAAAGGGAGCAATCATCACTGACCCCATGGAAATTCAACAGATTATCAGCACCTATTTTGAAAAACTACACACCTCTAAATCAGATAATCTGGAAGACATGGATAGATTTCTAGACATGTACAACATTCCAAATTGACACAGAATGATATTGAAACCCTACACAGCCCAATAAAAGGCACTGAAATCAATATAGCAATTAAAATGCTTCCAAAGAAGAAAAGCCCAGCATCTGATGGATTCCCTCCTGAACTTTGCTACATCTATGAGGGGGAGCTAACAACTCTTCTTATTAAGTTATTCCAAGAAATTAAAAAGGAAGCTTACTCTCCCAAACACTTTTTATGAGGCAACCAAAACCCTGATACAAAACCCAACACAGACACATCAAAAGAAAGAAAGAAGAAAGAAAGAAAGAAAAAGAAAGAAAGAAAGAAGAAAGAAAGACTACAGACCAATATCCTTGGTGAATACAGATAGAAAAATCCTTAATAAAATTCTAGAGACTGCATTAAGAAACATATTAAGAAAATAATTGATCATGATCAAGTGAACTTCATTCCAGGGATGCAAGACTGGTTCAATATATGCAAATCAATAAATGTGATACATCTCATAAACAGAATTAAGGACAAAAACCATATAATCATCTCAATTGGTGTAGAAAAAGCCTTTGATAAAAATCTAGCAATCATTTATGATCACAACTCTGGAGAAGATGGAGATGAAAGGAATGTATCTTAACTATGTAAAGGACCCATATGGCAAACCCACAGCTAGTATAATACTAAATGGAGAAAAGCTGAGAGCATATCTACTAAATTTAGGAATAAGAAAAGGCTTCCCACTCTCACCACTTTTATTCAATATAGTCCTTGAGATCCTAGCAGGAGCAATCAGGCAGGAGAAGGAAATGAAAGGGATAAGAATAGGAAGAAAGGGTGTCTAACTATCTCTTTTTGCTGATGACATGATCCTATATCTGGAAGACCCAAAAATCTCCATCAGAAAACTACATGAGCTTATAAACAGAATAAGCAAAGTGGCAGGCTATAAGATCAACACCCATCAATTAATAGCTTGCCTATAAGCTAATAATAATAGGTAAGAAGAATAATTCAGGAAATTGGTCCCATTCACAATACCTTCAAAAAGAATAAAATACTTGGGAATTATTCTAACAAGGGAAGTCAAAGACCTTTACAATGCACATTATCAAATATTGAAGAAAGAAATTGAAGATCTGAGAAGATGGAAAGACATTCAATGTTGTTGGTTAAGCAGAATCAATATCATCTGCCAAAAGCACTATACAAATTCAATGCAATACCCATCAAGATTCCAATGTCATCCTTTACAGCTATAGAAAAACAAAAGTAATTCTCAAATTCAGTTAGAACAAGAAACCCAGAACATTACTAAGAAACAATGACAAAGCAGGTGGTTTCACAATAACACATCTAAAATTATACTATAAAGCTGTAGTAACAAAAACAGCATGGTACTGTTATCAAAATAGAAATGAAGACCAATGGAATAGCATAGATGACTGAGACAAACTCATATCTTTTAACATCTGATAATTTACAAAGGGAGTCAAAAATAGCATGGATAAATGACAGCCTGTTCCACAAATGGTGGTGGAAAAACTAGACAGCCACTTGAGGTAGTTGAATTAGATTCTTATCTCTTACCTTGCACAAAAATCAAATTAAGATGGATCAAAGAACTAGGAATTAAACCAGGTAACACACAATTGCTGAAAGAAAAATTAGCAGAAACATTCCAGTACATTGGAATAGGCAATGACTTTCTCAACAAGACCTCAAGGCAAAAGAATTAAAGTCAAAAATCAATGAGTAGGATGCCATTAAACTAAATGGCTTTTTTTCAGCTAAGGCATTGGTCAAAACTGTTAAGAGAGAATCCACAGAATGGGAGATAATTAAGGCCTGTGATTCCTCTGACAGGGAAATAATAGCCATAAATTATAAATAACTCAAAAAAATTTATTATCAAAACCACAAAAATTTCAATCAATAAATGGGCCAGAGAGTTAAACAGAAATTTCTCAAAAGAAGAAATTGGGCAAGTCAATGAATATGTGAAAAATGTTCTAAATCACTAGTAATCAGAGAATTGCAAATCAAAACTACATTAAGTTTTCACCTAACTCTAGTTTGACTGGCATAGATGAAGAATATAAGCAATAACAGACGGTGGAGGGGCTGTGGGTAGATAGGAACACTAGCACAACTGTTGGTGGAACTGCAGACTAGTCCAGTTGCTTTGGCAAGCAGTGTTGAGATATATATACTATGGAGTTCCACAAAACTATTAGAAACAACTATTTAATGGCCTTTGAAGATAAATGGATGGCAGAGGAAGAAATTATGCTGAGCAAAATTAGCCACACCCAGAATCTCAAGTGTCAAATGTTTTCCCTCATTTGTGGAGGCTACAGTAGAACCCAGGCTTGGGTTAAAGTCAAGATCAAGTACTTGACTCATCAAAGTGGAAGCAACACACAATCTAGGGGAAACATAGATATGTAGTGGGATGCGGGTGGAGGTGGGAAGAGTTGGAAGGGAAAGGAGAAGGAGGGGTGACAGTGAGGGATATAGCAGGGGAATCAAAAATGTAGCTTTCTTTTTGCTTTCCCTAGAAGCCAAATAATACTTATGCAATCATTTAATTCTGTAAAATGCACAATCTAGATAGACAATAGATAGATGATAGATAGATAGATATAGATAGATAATAGGTTGATAAAGAGACATAGATAGAGATATAGACATTTATATCTGTTATGGGAAGAAGTATAGAAGAATCAAGAGACTGGGATGTGGGAGATGTGGGGGGTGATTCTCAGGATCAGGGCATATCCTATTGTTACTACATATGCATTTATGATTGTACAACAACTCCTCAATAAATTAAAAAAATAAATGAAGCTTATTAACTCACAGTTCTGGGGGTCAAGGCCCACATCTGGTTATAAAAATTACTAAACTTATAAGAAGCCAACAAAAACAACACTGTTTGTTCATTACCAAATCAGAAAAAAATTGTATAGAGTCTGCCATGTGCATAAATAATTTTGAAAATAAGAAATGTGAGCAACTGAAAAACAGTCTCAAGTATAGTGAGAAAATAACTAGTTTTTTGCTTAAACTCACTAAAGTTTGGACATTTTCTTTATTTGTGAGATGGAGTATCTTTCAACCCAGGTAGATATGTAAAACCTCAAATCCATTTATAAAATGAATTCTAATGACAGCAAAGTGTCAATCAAAAACAGTAATTGCCCCACAGACTCCTAGCAGATTGATACTTGTCTTAGCAATTTTTACTCAGTGATCACAGCTCTAGACTCAGTGGGGGAAAAAAGTTGTAAAGTGCTTTGAACTGATCCAAAATTAAAATTTCTATTTGGCTTCCACTTAGGAATTTAGAGAATGGAGAACTCTGGCTCCCCTCTGAATCCACCCCTAACTTAGCCCCAGGGCCATTCCCCCCATTCATCACACCTCTGGCATACTCTCATCCTGACATATACTATAAAGCATAACAAGGATTTGCTACATATCCTGTGAGCAACAGGAGGCCAGCAACCAACAACAAATTCATTTCTTTCTCTCAGGGTCCTAAGACATATTCAACTTTTTTTTTCCTTTGGATATATTGGCTGCGTCCTCAATAAACACAGAATGCTTAAAATGATCAAGTTTGTGAGCTATGACATCTAAGTCCATCTGTTTCTTGATGAAAGCTCAGTAAGCTTATTGCAGTGTAGAACCATACAGTAATTAGCAATGATGCAGCTGTTGAGTCTCTAAGTTATCCCCACCTCCAATTTTACTATACGGACAGCTCATTAATACCTCAGGGACAACCTAATAGATGATGCTCATCTCAGTCTAAGTTCTCAAGATCTTCCTGAAGCCCACTTTCTCATGAAGCTCTCTTGGACCAACCCAACCATAGGGATTTTAATTTTCTCTGAATTCTTAGCTTCACTCTTAGGAAACAAGAAAGATATAAATAAAAATACAGAAAATCGATTTGCGTCTGTTATTTATATCACCCTTTAGATATTTAGTTATGCTATCTTTACTATTATAAATTCTTGAAATAGCTTTTATTTTTCTTTTTACAAAGAGAGAAGGACAGTGAGAGAGAGAGAGTGGGGAGAGGGAGAGAGAATCAATTTTTATTGAGTTTTTCACATGGTTTTGATTGCTCAGACACTTAGTTGTGTACGTGGGCGCTGGGGTTTGAACCTATGTACTTGTGCATGCTGGACAAGCACCGTAACCACTGAGCCACAGCTCCAGCCCAAGCTTTTGTTTTTCTATGTCACGATTAACTTTTGGTGTTTTAAGATCTCTACTGTTTAACAGTGAGGCTAATTCCCATCACAGTAGTTAATCTTGTTACATTTCCCTGCCTAATGTCAGTTCAAAGCCTTGTGTATGGTGGGTTTTGAATGTGTGTTTATTGAAATTTAAACCTGCACAGGAAAGCTCCTTTTTCAAAAATTCCACATTGGATAGAATAAACAGCAATGGACACAATGAAAAATTCTGCTTTCTTCCCTAAATTTCATTTCTAATGCACAGTAGAGAAATTTTTGACTCTAGCTATTAAAAGGCCAAATCTTAGTTATTGTCAAAAACTTTGAAGATTCATTTAAGTGGGATCATTAAAGTCTTCCCACCGAGAAGAAAATGTTCAAGATAATAAAATATATTAATAGTTATTTTATACTTCCTATGAATCAGGAACCTCATGTTGTGATTCAGACATGAGGAGTCCCCAAAAGCTCATGTGAGAGAAAATGCAAGAAAGTGTAGAGGTGAAATGATCAGCCTAGGAGAGTCTTAACCTAATAAACGCATTGATTCTCTTGAATGGATTAACTGGGTGATAACTATAGGCTGGTAAGATACGGCTAGAGGAGGTGGGTTGCTGGGGATGTGCTTTTGGGTTTATATTTTGTCCTTGGTTAGGGTTGCTCTTTCTCTCTGCTTCCTGATTGTCCTGACCTAAGCTGATTTCCTCCATCACACTTTCCTGCCTTGATGTTCTGCCTCATCTTGGGCCCAGAGCAATGGAACCAGCTTTCAGTGGATTAAGATCTCTGAAATCATGAGTCCCAAATAAACTTTTCCTCCTCTAAATTGTTCTTGTCAGGTCTTTTGGTCAAAGAGGCAAAAAAGCTGCCTAAAACATGTTAAAAGTACTTTATAGTTATTCTTTCTTGTACAGTTAGCAATCGTGTGAGATAAGTTCCATCGATGCCCTTGCTTTCACTGGTTAAGAAATGAAGCACAGCAAGGCTGAGGGGTTTATCTTGGACCACAAAGCTGGTGACTGGAGCTGGCATGAGGCCCCCTCAGTCATATTCTTGTTATAACACTGGACCAAGCTGCTTTCCAAGATGGCTCATTCTTCTCAGATTGTGAGACTCATGCCACGATCATATTTAAATTTCCCAAATCAAATTTGTAAATTAACTAATATACAAGGCTGAATGCCAGTGCTCACTCCTATCCAGGTGGGATGCAACCTGAGGTTTGCAACGGCCAAACTAGTATGCAATATACATCTGGCTTTAGAATCATACATGAATTTAAGCTTGTACGAATTGTACACACTTGCCTGTAAATTTTGGTAAAGAAATTCCATGAGCAGCTTTAAGTTTAGAAAGTGAGAGCAGTGATATAAATTCAAATTGGAGAATGTACACAAATCAAAATTGGAAAGCATAGTTTGTCTCCATGAACAGTCTCCATAGTGATAATTTTGCAAAACACTGAAAAACATTCAAGGTATTTAGAAAGACGATAAAGATGTTTTATGAAGATGGCACAAAAACCACTTTCTCATGAGCAGACAGGAAGCTCAACTTGGAATTTCAAATTAACTTTTTGTATGATGCATTATTTAATAAATGTTAGCATTAATTTTTAAAGGGTTTAATTTGCATACCATTACTGGGCCAAATGGTTGATGAGGATCACAATTAAGGAAAGATGCACCATTCATTTACTAAGAAGAAAAAAAATCCAACAAAGTCAAATCTTCATCATTAAACAGAATAAAGGCAGCCTATAACTGCCAAAATGTAGAACACTCTGACAGATGCAATTTAACTCCCATGGTTATTTAAATCAACCTCCTTTATGTATGACCCTAAGCAAAAAGATCACTATCTTCTCAAGGAATAGGTATTTTTAAAAATATTTTGGACTTTGGAGGGGTAATGAAGGCATTAAGAAAGAAAAGCAAAATGGAGATTGGGTTTGGAAATATAAATGTAATTTGGAAGATGCCATCACTTAAGGCTACAGCGTGGACATAAAGCACTCATGCAAAGTGGAAGACACGTGACTAGCATATTAACTAGCATTGAGTTCCAACATCATTCAAGCTGTGCTTCATCCAAAAATCTTATACAGAGAACAAACACTGAGCCCATCGCCATGGAGTTTATCATCTATACCTACTTTATTCTTTTTGCATGCACTCCTCCCACAATCTACTAAAGGAACAGGTGGTAATATGCCGAGGGACAAACACATGGACGTGTGTGTGATAAAAGTAGTGTGTGACCTGCTTGCACTAATCTGCCTGCAGAACATCCCTGGAATGCAGGACCAGGATCTGGAGGCACCCTCTGTATCAGCTGTTGGTCCTTCTCACAGCTGATCACTCACACCCTGATTCTGAACACAAATTAAGTCACTAAACACATTAGCCTGCTGTAGTGTACCCTTTGTTTCATCATGAGTTTTGTTTAGACATGAAATAATTTAGGGATTGAATAATTCTTTGGCTGGGTCTATCTGGCTACAGAATAGATGGCCTTGTGTCAGATTAACTCAGCCTTCGCAAGTTCCAGTGGTGGGCCAAAGCTGCAGAAGCAAGCATCTCAAGTTCACCTCCAAGATCCCCAACCTCAGACCTTGCTCCTGAAGTCGTCACATACAGTGATGTCTATGCAATCCCACTGGACCAAACTCTGGAGATAGTCCTCAAGTTTGATAATCTATAGCTTTGGAGAACTGACAAACAGTAATAATAACAACAACCCCCAGGGGACAACTACTAAGAGACTTCTAAAAAAAGACAATAGTGATACTTTTCCAGAGGGTAGAGAGAGGGTTGAAGGGGCTCTTTTATTGTTTTGAAAAACTTTTAATTTAGGATCAAAGTAACTCATACTTTCTGCTTAAAAATTGGAAAATAAGTGTTTTTATTTAAAAGAGAAGGACAGTGTGAGAGAGAGGAAAAAAGAGAGAGAATCAATTTTGTTTAGCTTTACACGTGGCTTCCTTTGCTCTGAGACTTCATGGTGTACGTGGTGCTGGGGTTTGAACTCGGGTACTCATGCATGCCAGGCAAGTGCTGTAACTGCTGAGCCTCCACTCCAGTCCCTGGAAGATAAGTGTTTAAAGAAGCAAAATCAATAACTATCAAGAGACAACCAATGAAAATTTTTGGTGGTGTGACATTTAATAGTTTTTCTGTATGAACATGTACTGATGACTCTCTCTTGTTGGATATCTAGCAACCTTTTGGCTGATAAGATATGGTTTTATAAGCTGCAGAATGTTTAAACATTATACATATGTAATGTGTAAGCTAAACTTAATTTACACTTAATTATTTATTCATTAGTCTTTTGATGTAGAATCATTTTTTCTGATTATAGGTCTTCTGATGAAAGCTCCATATCATCTTTATAATATAAATCTATTCCTAATGGACCATAAATAATTCCTAGATTGATTTTCCTTAAATAGAAATAGTATAATGACACATAAAGAAATCTCAGGATAGAATTCTAGATTTTAATCATTTCCTCTAGTATTTCATGCTTTGCTTAGCCACAAATAATCTGAGCAAATTCTCTTAGTATTCAAACTTACCAACTTTTTCCGAAGTATTCTATTTAGTTTACACAAAAACCACTCTCAGCACTCAAAGTTTACTGGACAGATTAATCTCTAATTAGAGTTTATAACACCAAGTAAAATGATATTAATAGGCCCCAAAATAAATATTTGACTCTAATTCTACATATTGGTTGACAAATGTACAGGTGAAACAAAAGTGGCTATTTTGGGGAGAAGCCCGCTCTCCATAACTGACATCAGTGAAGATATTTCCATAGACAGGAGGGAATATTAGGTAGTCTTGTGAAATAGGGGTGAGGTAAAAGAACTTCTGTACATATAATTCTAGAACAGGGATTACCATATGTCCATATCAACCCAGAGGTTCCCTAATGCATAATGGTTTATTTTTACGATGGTATGAAAGCCATACAACTGTACTTCTGGTCTTCAAACTTGACCTTTTTGCAGGCTAGTGATACGTAGTACAAAATATTTGTGAAGTTGGACAGCAGCATTTCCCAGTCAGCCATGTGATCAAGAGAATAAACAGGGCTGGAGCGGTGGCTCAGCTGTTTCGGCGCTTGCCTGGCAAGTACGAGGACCCAGATTCAAACCCCAGCACCATGTACACAACTAAGTGTTGGAGCAACTAAGGCCATGTGAAAAACTTGATAAAGTTATTTCTCTCTTTCTCTGTCTCTCTCACTGTCCCTCTCTCTTTTAAAAAAAAGAGAATAAACAAATGACACTGTACAGTGTACTGTATGACTAAACTATGGAATTTGTTTGGTGTATTAAATGCATTTCCAACTTACAATGTTTTCAACTTCTGATGGATTTAATGAGCTACAACTCCATCATAAATTGAAGACCATCTGTATATCATTTTAGTCATCCACATATCTTATAGCATTTTTCAACATCACTAATTATTTAATTAACATGTGATTTTTAAATTATTGTACAGACTCTATTAATACAATTAAAATCTTCAACTACATTGTTGCTATGTTTAGTTATGATACCATACTGCAGTCTGAATGTACGTTTACTTTCTTTAGACTACAATCTTTGAAAATTTACTGGATCAAACAAAACTAAAGTGTTCATTTCCAAATTGATTATCAGAAACATTTTTATTATCTATCATCAGTAATATGTAACTTTACATATTTTCCACATCTTACTCAATATTTATTATTAATGTTCCTTACTTTTTCAGACTTGGCATTGAAAAGAATATACCATTAAATCTTCATTCTTACTAAAATAAGTTTTTAAAATTTTATTATTATACATGTTTACTTGTTATAAATACCAATTTTCAAGTGGTTCCATGGTTTTTAATTATGCAGATGGTGGATTTTGCTTTGTTTTTTAAAAAGAGAGGGTGATAGAGAAAAAGAAAGACAGAATCAATTTTATTTACTTTTTCATATGGATTTCGTTGCTCCAAAACTTAGTCATGTACATGGTGCTAGGGTTTGAACGTGCATCCTCGCACTGTAACTGCTGAGCCACCGCTCCAGACCC
The DNA here is from genome assembly GCA_004027875.1 of Aplodontia rufa. Taxonomy (NCBI): domain Eukaryota; kingdom Metazoa; phylum Chordata; class Mammalia; order Rodentia; family Aplodontiidae; genus Aplodontia; species Aplodontia rufa. The sequence continues at coordinate 2,931 of PVKS010007524.1, read as the reverse complement.
CAGGATTTTGTTTTAAATATCAATCATAGTTGAGATTTAGATTTTATCTTTATATCAAAATTCAGGCTTTGCTTTCAGATTTTACTTATATATCAATAATCTTATGATTTATTAGGTAGTCATATGACCAATCTTTTCTTTATTTTCTTTTTCCTTTTATTCTTTGAAAATCTGCATCTATATACCCTAAAATCAGATAAATATACCCCAGATTTTCTAATAATTTTATAGTGCCTTTTTATTTTCAACTCTCCAATGTATTTTGAATTTGTTTTGTCATAGGCTATAGGGTAAATTAATATGATTGGGGTTTTTTAACAAATTAGTAAATTAAGTTGGAAAAAGCTGACATGTTTATTATATTCCCATTCAGGTATAAGTCACTGCTCCCTGTTTAGCCAACAATGTCTGGCTAGTTCTGTGTCAATATTATACCTCAAAATAAATTGTAGTTCAACTAAAATTTTAAAAATTAATAAAATGTAAACATTCACTATAGCTTAATTTATTAGTCCCAAATCAAAGATGTGAGCTATCATTATGACTCTTTCACCTAAAAAGAAATAAAATTTTGAGTGATAGTGTATTCAGAAAATTTAAATCTTTGAATCCCATTCTTACAATTAGAAGATATAAGCCAAGTACTTTTTTAAATTTAAAAGGCGTTATCTTATCCACTGGTGAACTCAACTTACCAACAGTAGTTGAGCAGATGGCTAAAAAGACCCAAATACATATTGCAATATTCTGAATACCAATGGGAACCCCATTCATAAAGCAAGCAAGTCTTCAAAGTAAATGCATTTTCCACAGAAATAATGTTACTCACGCAGACATATTAACAGGAGGACAACATTAGAGATGTTTAAGGAATATCAGGCTTTTTCCAAGTATTTGTTAGACCAAAATTCATCCATATTACTTCTATGGAAAAATAACCCAAATTACAAGTAACCAACTTCAAAATAAAAATTTTAACGCTTTTTTTTTTCCTGTTTGCCAGTGGGGAATTATTTAAGTAGCTTGAGCTTAAAATTGTCTCTGTTGAATGAGTTTGAAGGCAGCCTGTTCTTAAGCTTGTTCATCATACAAATCAAGGGTTTTTGCCTGTGTGACTTTATTCTATAGTTGATGAAGTACTGTCAACCAAAGCCTTCAGGAAGAAGGTGGAGCAGCTATCAATTTTCCTTATTTCCACAAACAATTCATTTTTCTATTTTATTGTCTGCATTTCTTGAGTTACTATTATGATAGTAAGATAATAATTTTAGTCAATTAAAAATTGCAACATAATTTACATGCATGCCTAGAAATGATTTTAATTTCATCTAGTTTTAATAGATGAAGGTTTTTAGATGTCTCTAATATCACACAGAAAAGATACAGGACAAATGTAAAAGAAATTAAAATTTTTCTTACCAAAAAAGTGGGCATGAACCATTACCAGAATTGTTAGTCTGGGCATCTTTCCTTAAAAATAACTTAATATGCATAACAAAAGGGAAGTTCACACAAGCTGAACTGGCAGAGATTCATTTCAATAAATTGTGAAAAAATATATATTCAGGAACCTGTGATGCCAGAGAATTTTTCATTATCTGGCTGATAATTTTAAAAATTCCTTCAAAGCGTTTTAAATATGCACAATAAGTTTTAAAGTAAATTAAAACCTTAAGAAATAAAGAACAGAGAACAGAAATCGAATTTTTATTTTGGCACCAAGAATCTGTGTGACTTAGTATGAGATTCCTTATTTGAATATAGCATGATTGTAACAGATATTATACACTTTAAGGAATAAAAACCAGTAACGGACATGTATGTGAGATTTCTGTAGCACTGGAAAGACACGGTCCAAGAATATGTATGGGAATGCCAAACAGTCTGAATACTATGTCTTTTCTCCATTTCTTTCTTTCTTTCCTTTTTTTTTTTTTTTTTTTTTTTTGTTATCAGGAATTGAACCCAGCGGTGCTTAACCACTGAGCAACAGCACCAGCCCTTTTTATTGAGACATCTTGCTAAGTTGCTTAGGGCCTCTGTAAGTTGTTGAGGTTAGCATTGAACTTGCAGTCTTCCTGCTCAGCCTCCTGAGTAGCTGGGATTATTGATGTGCACCACTGTGACTAGTTTCTTATTTCCGTTTCTGAAAATTATCTATAAAATTAGCAGCCTCAACAATTGTAATTACAATAATAATGTCAGCAACAGTACTGAGTGCCAAATATGTGCCAGGCATCTCACACAGGAGATCTTATTTAATCTTCCTATCTGGAATAAGGTAAGTATAGTAGTATCTCTACTTTATGGATGGATAAACTGAGTCATGCAGAGGATAAGTTTTCTAAAGTCATCCAGAAAGAAAGTAGCAGAAATAGATCTCTAACCTGCTTTTCCCTGACTCAGAGCTCTTTCTTTTAAACACGGATGCCAACAACCGCTCACAAGGAAAATGTCAGTACTTCATGTGCTATTAACATATGGCTTTCATTTTTTTTTATTTTTTTATTTTTGAGCAACCTTACAAGATTTTAACAAAATAATATAAAATGTGTATATATTCTGGATATTGCAATTATCCCCAGGAGTGCCCCCCCCCAATTACCCTCCCTTATCCCTCCCTTCCCCTTCCCATTATAACTCTAAAAATAGTATTAGATTGTAAAGCATTACATCTTATCTGAATTTAACTCATGTTACTAGACCAACTTTCTCAATGTCTAGGATCTAGACCCCACCTCCACAGATGAGTGGAGACAGTCGACCCTTAGATCTCTGGGTTAAGCTGATTTTACTCATCATGATCTCTTCCATAACCATCCATTTACCCTCGAAGGCTGCAATGTCATTGTTTCTAATTGCTGTGTAATATTCCATGGTATAAATGTACCACAGTTTTTGGATCCATTCTTCCTGTGAGGGACACCGGGG